>NW_021011481.1:51235-320251 GCF_003987935.1 Bombyx mandarina
AAAAAAAAAAAAAAAAAAAACCACACTAGTGCCGGTTTTTAGCCCCGTCGCAGCGCGGTATCTGTGCCTCACAGACCTTTGTTGTAGACGCACTTATAGCCTGATAACAAATGGCTATCATCGCTCACCCTACTGAAGACTTTCCAAAGGTTGGAAATAACATGATGATGAACGGCCCGCTCCGGCTCCGCTCGGGTCTTTAACAAAAATTCCAACGATATTTGACGTTGTTTTATTTTTTTAAATAAAAGAACACTTATGCGACATAACTATAATAGTTAGACATATGCTGTCGCGATACTTTTTGTAAATAATAATGTGATCTACAAAGTCGTAGTACATTATTTTATTCTATCATCTATAGTTTTCGCAGGGCACGCGATGTAAAGAATATTTTAGGTAATTTTTTTACACCTTGGGTTACATTACTGGAGTTTTAGTAAGGATCCCTAATTTTTTCCAAAAAAGATTATAGCCTATGTCACTCCGGAATAGTGTAGCTTCCAAAGAGTGAAACAATTTTTCAAATCGGTTCAGTAGTTTCGGAGCCTATTCAATACAAACAAACAAATCTTTCCTCTTTATAATATTAGTATAGATGTTATAAAAAAGGGCTGAAATCTCCTTTCCATTCGCAGTCATCTAAATTCTAATAAAAAGTAATTACGTCGACACATGCCATCACACGCTCTCGACGTCGGGAACGATCCCAAACCACTTGGCCCCGTTACCCGGGAGACCGCTGCTGACCCGGACAATGGATTGACGACCGCGCCAGCCTCGCAAACGTCACAGATACAACGCCTGCACGATTGATTAACAATAGCCGCCCTCGGTTTGAGACACGTTGCTTCTTTATGGAGACATTTTACAAAGCTAAACTGTTTTTGGAAGCTTTTTTTTTTATTGCTTGGATGGGTGGACGATCTCACAGCCCACTTGGTGTTAAGTGGTTACTGGAACCCATAGACATTTACAACGTAAATGCGCCACACACCTTGAGATATAAGCTTTAAGGTCTCAGTATAGTTACAACAGCTGCCCCGCCCTTCAAACCGAAACGCATTACTGCTTCACGGCAGAAATAGGCGGGGCGGTGGTACCTACCCGCGCGGACTCACAAGAGGTCCTACCGCCAGTAAAAATTTGGTTGAAGATTTCTTGATAATTGATGTCGGCGTGAACGCACACTTAACTATTAGGAACTGTCGATCCACATGCTGGATATTTGTATATTTAATTACCGAGAAGAGATCACGGTTCTCCTACTGATGAGTAGCTACCCATAGACACCACATTGTGTACCTATACTACCGGCGGTAGGTGGGGCTGAGATACAAGTTGGACTCACTCTTCCAGCCAAAGGCATTTCTGACTCGCGATAGAAATAGGCAGAGTATACGCCACCAGGACTGGTGGGCCAGCCCGGGCTCAAACGAGAAGATCATTAGCACACAACGACACGCGATCCTGCAGTGTCGAGCCAATTGTCGCGGGCGTGTGTTTTTGTTTAGGGCAATCCTAAGCATGAAGTTTTGTAAGACTGTTTTTTGAATTTTGAAACACAATAATAACTGTGGCAACACAGTCAATGTAAGTCAATCAAAAATTCTGGTCGTACGTGCACGTGTGGTAACTACATTAAAACAAAATAAAAATAACCTTCTCTTTGAATATAGCTTTATTGAAGCGACCAGTACAAAATGCAGTCCACGCTCTATACCAGCGGTCGGGGAACTTTTTTTTAATTATTACCCCAAAATATTGTTGTGTAAGTTGATATTACCCCATGGCGAAGAACAAAAAAAAACGAAATCGCTTCTTTTCAGCATCTTTTATATTATAGCCCCCATGATAATTTTGAAAAGAAAACAATAACTAAAAATTTAATTTAAACATCATTTATTCAATTTATTGTTTCATTTTATTCATTTTTATCCCGCAAAATTTCATTTTACCCCATTTAGGGTAATTTACCCCGGTTCCCCGACCGCTGCTCTACACAGTGTTAAATACGAATTTCTTTAGAAGGTAAGTGTTTGACTACCAGATTTGGTCACCAGCATAGACGCATCGCGTTTACATGTTTTATGAAGCGTGGAAAATTAAGTACAGAAATAAACGTCGACAATGACTGCCCAACTAATCGTGCCTATATTGTCTCTAACATCAATCGTAAGAATTAATTTCGTATTGTTGCTATGAGCTTTAAGCTGATCTCTATTTCGAAGCTCGTTCATACCGGCTCAAGGGTTACGACAGGTCGTCTTCACATTACAGTTTGCGGATTTGAGAAATAATCCACAAAAACTGCTAATCTATACTAATATTATAAAGCTGAAGAGTTTGTTTGTTTGAACGCGCTAATCTCAGGAACTACTGGTCCGACTTGAACAATTCTTTCAGTGATAGATAGCCAATTTATTGAGGAAGGTTATAGGCTATATAAAATCACGCTAAGACCAATGCAAGCGGAGCACCAATAAATAATGTTTCGAAATCGGGGTTTTTTCCCTATTGAGAGCTTCCGCTGCGTGCGCTGCAGAAACGGTTAAAGTTTCGCTAAAATAATGTATGACAGAATTGTTCCCCTTTAAATAATCTAAAAAAAGTCCGCAACAGCATATGTCTATATGTGAAGGTTGGCTCACTATAACGTTTTTTATGCTAACCAAATTTGTTCTAAAATAAAACATTATTTGTGCAGTATTCCACGTGGACGAGGTCGCGGGCAAAAGCTAGTTGTTCATAAAAATTTAAAAATATTTCCTGAATGTAATCCTCAGCTCTGTCTGTGGCTTGTAATGAGTGTTCCGCGACCTCTGCTGCACCACATCGCGGTTATTACACTAAGCGTTTCTCGTCTAGACGCGACGCTCGCTTCGGCACAAAAGTTCTTAGTCAGTCAGTCTGACAATTACATTGGCATCGAGTAACAATGAGATTTATTATCGGACTATCACACGGATTTTTCTTTTTAAATAGTTACAACATATAGTGGTGGAAAGCTTTTTAACGACGGAGGGAAGATTTTCCACCGAGCGGGTGAAATTGCTGGGTAGACCGACGGTCTATATGCAAGTATATATGCAAGCTTATCTTGTAAATTGCGTTTTTTTTATGACCTGGTAACAGGGACCTTTGGGTCATATCTTATTTCGAAAATGTTCATTAGTACGTTGGGGTCACTACACTTCACTTCACAAAATTTTGTCAGTTAAATTGTTTGTATTGTATTTTTTATATAATTATAAATAGACTAGCGACCCGCCCTCGCTTCGCTTCGGAAACATTAAAACACAGATGAAACCAAAAAAAAAAAAAAAAAAAGTAGCCTATGTTCATCAGGCACAATGTCGGCTTCTAATGGAAAAAGAATTTTTCAAATCGGTCCAGTAGTTTCGGAGCCAATTCGAAACAAACAAACAAATCTTTCCTCTATTCTTATAATATTAGTATAGATTTATTGCGTTTGTATGATGGCTACCCACCACAGATAGACATGATTAAAACTAGTTTCTTGGTTTAATCTCGCCTTTATTATGCTTCTTATATTACATATTATTATAATATTTCCGACTTTTCGCACACTTTACAGTTTTCGTAGCCCCGGACGACTGAAATGTGCAAACTAAGAATCAATTCTTCATAAACGGTATATTTTGACATTTACGTTTCTTTACACGCAGAAAGTACTAACAGTATCTTGAAGTCTGATAGATTGTTTGACTAGGTACTGATGTGTTAGCACGTATGGGGACAAGTGATACTTAAGACGGCCAGTGACGCACTCACATTTATTTCAAACATAACAGATACGATGTATGCCTCTTAGTATTTCCTTCCTATTGTTACGCGCTGGGGTTCGAGATAAATAAAATTTCACCAAAGTACAACTAAAAAACTGTATTATACACTTAGAACATTTAAACACTTCACAAACACCTTAAAACACTCAACAAACACTTTAAAACTCTCAATTCGCTTGTTCCGCTTCGCTTCAGGTGATCCATTCGCTGTTTCGCTTCGAGTAGTTCCGATTCCTGACTGACTGCGTGTCATCTCTGCAACGCTTTTATAGTCGTTACCTCATCCCTAGAATTATCGAGAATATATTACACATCTCTAGTAGTAGTTCCCGCTATCTGACAATATATGGCGTTGGCTTCTCAAGCGTTCTAGGTCCTTCGATATTCGTTCGACTATTCGGCGATAGATGGCGTTACTCTTACCGGCGTAACACTATATTTACAATATAAGTCCACATCTATATTTCAATATATAGACACAGAACAGTCGTTAGTGACTGGCTCAGCGTCTTGGGAGATCTATAAAGCGATTCTACAGACACGCGGCTAAGTATGTGGCCAATCTTGTCTGTAATTCCGTTGATAAACGGCCGGACCACTGGACACGGTATCACTGAGGCTACTTTTGATCTTGTGATGTGTTGTGAATGGTCTAAAGTTCCCTCTCATCGTCACCATGAAGATCGTTGGTATCCAAAACCTGGGATCCTCTCGTGTTGATAAAAGTCCAGTTAACGAACAAAGAACTACTAGACGTCAAGACCCCCACCGAACGTGGTCTCGCCTTGTCGCGGCGGTGGGGCTTAAGCGTGCACCCCGATACCGTGGAGCAGCGTTGTCTGCACAGGGGTGCCGTGAACAAAGAGGACTGCACACCGTGTTCCCGTTTTCCCACCTTTGCTGGACAAAGGGTGCGTGAAGCGGGAGATGGCTCCCTTCTGGAGCCCTCTTGAATGCTAGGCCATGTCCCCNATATTAAAACCTATGAACACCACGACCTATCTATGAACACCACATGACGACGAGTGAAAAGTGTTCTCAGCATTACTGATACAACGGCGATAATAACTGACGCGATATTGGACCCCAAAAGTCGTTGTTACTGTGTCTGCGACTCGTGAGATCTAAGGACAACGATATAAACACGATAGGTGTTTAGCTACCGGCCGCACAGCTAGCAGCTCGTAGCCGCTGTAAGCAATGGATCCAGATTATGACAGGCAAGCACTTTACCCGAAGATTTAATGACGCGGTATATGAAGTGTCCAACGAGGGGTTAAATCGAGACGAGCGGAATCTTTGCTCTCGATGGTTTTAATAGCGTGCGTTGGTTAAAATATGATTTTATTTTGATAGTGCTCACTGACACTCGTGAGTGAATACGTTTTTAATGTCCGCCACAGCTGATGGGAAGTGGTTAGCCTCTGCCATGGTCGTACCGAGATCAATGAAATGGCGAGCCTGACAAAGAGAGGATCATCACAAGTAACTCCTCAGAGTGCTGTGTATAGAGACCCTGACACTGATTTCAAATCACTCGGTAAGATTACTATAGAGAAATGAAATTCGCAGACAAAAGTCATCTTTTTCTATTAGCTTGGCGCCAATAAGGGTTGCACTTGCCACCCTTTCAAATAGGTCAGACGTTATATAAGGGGTGCCGCGTAACCTTAACACAATGCCACACTTACTGTCACACGTGCTCATCAAGCATAGGGGAAACAAAGTTCGAACAGTGCTGGGACAACAATAATGTTATTCAAATACTAGCTTATGCCCGCGACTCCGTCCGCGTGGAATAGTTACTTTGGCATAACGCAAAATTTTACTCCCCCACTTCATTTACGTAGAAAGTGAAAATATTTTAGAATTGTAGAATGTTAAGGAGGTATTTAAACCCCTATTTTGAAACATTATTTATTGGTGTTTCACTTGTATTGGTTTTACCGTGATGTTATATAGCCTATAATAGCCTTTCTCAATAAATGGGCTATCTAACACAGAAAGAATTTTTCAAATCGGACCAGTAGTTCCTGAGATTAGCGCGTTCAAACAAACAAACTCTTCAGCTTTATAATATTAAGTATAGATTGAGCGCTGTTTGGATTCCGTGTATTCAAAATCTGCTACGAATGGAAGGTTGAATCTGCCGAGATGCAGCCAGCATTGCGGCCACCTCCCGCTGCCGGGACAATCTCGGCAGGACACAGGATCCAACTCGTCTGTCTAACATAGCTAATCAAAAGTGAAGATAAGAGGAAACCAAGATCCAATTTAAAAGCCACGGAGCACAGCTAGCGTTATGATGTTAAAGCTCAGATAAATCGAGATACATGGAAAGGGATGGAGAGACAGAGAGAGAGAGAGAGAGAGAGAGAGCACGGAAGCTAAACTCAAAGCAGGTACATCTGCATAGTTCTGTCAGTAATCATAATACAGTTTGCATACACTAGGCGACACACGAGTATAGGTGATACGGTATGTTAGTAAAATTAAAATGGTACAAGTCATTGACTTACCATGTTTCATTTTTCGATCAAAATCGTTATTGGAAATAATTAGAAACTCAACTGAGTGTTTAAGTATGTGAGAAGAAGATAGTAGTGACCCTAAGATATAGCAAACCGCATGTAAAACTTGTTTATATATCAATTGTTGGCATACTGTTTCTCCGCACTCTGTGTTTAGACGTCACTAAATATTAATGGCGGATTATGTAGAAACTGAGGTCTTTGTGGAGCAACTACAGGTTATATAACACACAAACAGACTAGGCAACGTTAGGTTTTATTAGCGACAGAATCTATCTATACTAATATTATAAATGTGAAATTTTGTATGTTGTTATCTACGGTACGTACGGTCTGAACGAAAAACGGACTGAACGTGGATTTCAAAGAAGAAATTTCTCACAAAAACAGTATACAGTATACACCCTGCACTCACACTTTTTTTTTTTGCTTAAATGGGTGGACGAGCGCACAGCTCACCTGGTGTTAAGTGGTTACAGGAGCCCATAGACATCCACAACGTAAATGCGCCACCCACCTTGAAATATAAGTTCTAAGGTCTCAAGTATAGTTACAACGGCTGCCCCACCCTTCAAACTGAAACGCGTTACTGCTTCACGGCAGAAATAGGCAGGACGGTGGTACCTACCCACGCGGACTCACAAGAGGTCCTACCACCAGTCACATAGGGTAGTTTGATCACCGCATATAACAGGACCGGACTACGTGCTGTAAATGTGCCAAAATAAATAGACCAGCGTTTTCTCTAGTCTGCGATTCTATACCAACCGATCTACAAATCGACTGGTACTTTATGGCCCGGACAAGGACACGAGCTACTCTTCATCCCGGGTAAATCAACGTTGAAACACGTCGTTGTTTCTGAATTTAGCGCGAGTGAAACTGCGGTTACGACTAGTGTGTGAGATTATTATCATCTTTATAGGAACAAGGTTCGGTCTGAAGTCGTGGGCGATTATGTAGTTTATAATGATACCACACGCAATTTAAGATCGTGGACTTAAACATTTAGATTCACGAAATCCTGTCAATGACGGACGTCTAGGATGTCACTGGGGGTAAGGCGTGTGTGAGCCTAATTCTGCCGCTCTGCTCTATAGGTGTAGGTAGCCATCATCTAATGCAGCTGAGTATTTTTTTATTATTGCTTAGGCGGGTGGACTAGCTCACAGCCCACCTGGTGTTAAGTGGTTACTGGAGCCCATGGAAACCTACAACTTAAATGCGCCACTTACCTTAAGTTCTAAGATCTCAGAAAAGTTACAACGGCTGCTCCACCCTTCAAACCGAAACGCGTTACTGCTTCACGGCAGAAACAGGCAGGGCGGTGGTACCCACCCGCGCGGACTCACAAGAGGTCCTACGACCAGTAATTGAGTAACTCCATCTTTTTGAAATCGGTATAAGCCAATTTAAGCCTTCGTCAAACAGAACGCGTAATTAGCGCGCGTCAGAGCGCTAAACTGACGCCGCGCTATGACGCCGCGCTATGACGCCGAGACGTGTTGTACTACTATGGTAACATACCGTCAAACAGAGCCCCAGCGCTATAAGTACGCAGCGCTCTGTCGCGGCGTTAGGACGCTTTGACGTCAGGCGTTGTAATTTTTTACAAATTTTATTTTAGCGTCCGAGTGAATGTGTATTAAAATACTAGATAATGCCCGCAAAAAATTATATAAATAGTTAGAAAATACCCATGCTTATACAATGCCACATCTGAATCACTCGATTTCTTAATACTTTTAAATTTTCACACTGCTATAGAAAGGCACTATGATTTGGCGAATGCGTTGCGTCAAGGAGCGTTAGACTCATCTAGTCAATTTGAAGAGCGCGACGTTAAGTACGCGGCGCTAAGTACGCGTTCTGTTTGACGAAGGCTTTAGACAACAAACTCAGGTCGGCGACTCGTCAGTGCGATCGAGACGTGACAGGCGATGATAATATTAAAATACTTGTACTGAAAACCTCGACTACGTCTAGACAACGGAGCGACAACATTGTCTCTATAGTTGCACAGCACCAATACAGAGATAACAGGAATAACTAACAAAGCGAAATAAAGACTGAAAGTAACTTTATGACTATGGTGATAAAAGACATTTTTCCTTGCCTGAAACGTGATAATAACTTTGTATTTTATTACTGAATTTGGTTATGAGCCGAAATATAGCTGGTGGAAACGCAACTTGATAATTTAGTCATGTGAGAACCAAAGCTACGATACGAATTGTTTGCAGGATATTAAAAAGCTTAATTTAGTTTATTCGGACAAAGTTTGTTTTAAAGCTTTGCGCGTACAGAATGTTAGGTTTAGATATTCACTGAACAATTAAAAAAAGGAAAATCGTATTGTAAATAAAAAATTGAAAAAGGTTAAAGCTTATCATTGTTTACTTTTTGAAATAAAAATGAATCTAGCAAAAATATTATTACGCCGGTAAAAGTAACGCCATCTATCGCCGAATAGTCGAACGAATATCGAAGGATCTAGTAGCACCTAGAACGCTCGAGAAGTACAATGCCATCTATTGTCAGATAGCGGAAACTGCTACTAGAGATATGTGGAATATTCTCAATAATTCTAGGGATGAGGTATCGACTATAAAAGCGTTGCAGAGATAGCACGCAGTCAGTCAGTGATCGGAACTACTCGAAGCGAAACAGCGAACGGATCACCTGAAGCGAAGCGGAACAAACGAATTGAGAGTTTTAAAGTGTTTGTTGAGAATTTTAAGTGTTCTAAGTGTTGAATACAGTTTTTATTTGTATCTACTTTTGGGGAATTTTATTTATCCCAAACCTCAGCGCGTAACAATACTATTAACGTTATTGGCCGCACAATACGTCCATATCGTGGGCACACAGACCGTGGCAGTCGTCTCTACGCGACTCAGTCAGTAGTAAACAGGCAGACCGATTGCAAAAGACAAGCTTATTCAAAGCTCTTCTTCCATTACCTCCCCAGTACTAGCGTTTGTATCGCAGCAAAGTTTGTCAAACTACAAAATGGAAACATGTTGTCTCGAACTGAAAAAGCGAGCTGGTGTGATGATGAATCCGGACGGTGGATAGAGAAACCCTTGAACGGTAGTAAGCTCTTTGAATTGAGGCTCATTAGATTGTCAACAATTTTTTTAATAGCTTTAACAGCACGCATTGTCCATTGTGACAGACAGATTCCGCTATAGATAATAAAACGAAGGACAGTAATCGACATGCAAATGTGCGGGAATCCCAACAGCGCCCATGTCAATTATTTTTTTACATTTTTTTTATTACCTACCAGTGAAATCTAGCCACGCCAAATGTATGGTTGAACCCGCTCATTTGACACGTGGATGGTACTGCGCGACAAAACCTTTCTCAAAGAATTAATAATAGATGTACCAAGTTGCAATTGAATCAAATTACTGGTGGTAGGACCTCTTGTGAGTCCGCACGGGTAGGTACCACCACCCCGCCTATTTCTGCCGCGAAGCAGTAATGCGTTTTGGTTTGAAGGGTGGGGTAGCCGTTGTAAGTATACTGAGACCTTAGAACTTATATCTCAAGGTGGGTGGCGCACTTACGTTGTAGATGTCTATGGGCTCCAGTAACCACTTAACACCAGGTGGGCTGTGAGATCGTCTACACATCTAAGCAATAAAAATAAAAAAAAAGACAAGCGAGCCCGTAGATGATGAACAAACAGACAATTGTTCCTTTTTAGATATCCATATTTGAAGTGTAATGCTTTTGGCTGGCACGTCAGTTCAGTTTGACTGACCGGGTTAGCTATCTTTTAATACTTTCAGGATGTTTTTCAAAAGGTCTCATACAGTATTATTGTCCATTTATCTGAACCTCAAGAAGGCCGTGAGGTTCGTCTGCTCCGCTAATAGAAAAAAATGTAATAATAACTAGTGACATAAAATGTTATATTATTCCTAGCAACCGTACCTGTAACTGCAAAATATATTTCTACCCTCAAAATAAAAGCTAAAGCAATAAAAGCCGACGTGTGCCCATGTAAGTTCTCCCAAGGGATCTAATTCCCCTACTGCCCTTCAATGATGGGAGAGTTATGGCGTTCTATGGTTTTGATGTGTTCCACTAAGTTGCCTTTGGGGGATGTTCGTAGCAACAAATGGACAAATATTTGCAAGGTGTGGCTACCATTTTTTTAAAACCCGATTACGACTAAGCCGAAAGAAGATTATCAATTTATCAGTTTGCATTGGTAGTTTTTTAATTATCATCAACAGTGATTATTGCTCTGTCGGACTTTTTTTTAAATGTCGTTCGAAGTTGTTTCGGTGTGTTGACCACCTCGACGCATCTAAAGATCATTCGTAAATTGGAAGTAAGAGCTGGTGATCAGAAAAGGTCAGCTGTCGCAACGTCTAGAGGTGACTAAGCGCAGTCCTTCTGACACCACGCAAGACTAGTGAGAGTTATCGATGGAGAGAGACCGTCAGGCAACTTTTTTTTTTATTATTGCTTAGATGGGTGGACTAGCTCACAGCCCACCTGGTGTTAAGTGGTTACTGGAGCCCATAGACATCTACAATGTGAATGCGCCACCCACCTTGAGATATGTTCTAAGGTCTCAAGTATAGTTACAACGGCTGCACAACCCTTCAAACCGAAACGCATTACTGCTTCACGGCAGAAAATAGACGGGATGGTGGTACCTACCCGTGCGGACTCACAAAAGGTCCTAACACCAGTAAGAACTGAACAACTGAGAAACTGAATCTAAAGAGTCAAGATCTTAAGCTATGAGGGAACACGTGTTTTATTTTCCCAAAAATAACTACAACTAACTATTTATTCCTTGTTGACAGACGAGTACACGCCCAACCTGATGGTGAGCGGTTGCCAACTCTCGTGGACGTCAGTAATGCCAGAGTCACTCACAGCCAAGTCGTTGCCTAGTGTGTTCGTTAAAACATCACAAAGCAACTGGTTTAGCGATCGCGATGAAACATTTGTGGGCCGATAGTGAGACAAATCGGCGCACATTATAACTTTCTGGGTCCGATGAAGTTCAAAAGCCAACCCAGGGCGGGGGGGGGGGGGGGGGGGCGCGCACCTGGCCCCGTCATAAAACTTGTCCACATGAGCACCGATCATAAAAGTAAAGCCAGCGCCATCACTTTGAATAAACAAACAGCGCTGAATTTCCCCCGAGTGTAATACAGACGTATTTAAATATTCACAGATCCACAACCACGTATGAACTTGGTCCTTTACTGTAAAAGATGAATCTTGCTCCGTCCTACATTCGCGCTGTCTCGCTTACACCCGAGGATAAGCTGGAGGTCAAAAAAAGACGGATATTAAAAAGAGGATTTGAATAGATATTTGTTAAATCCGATTCACAACATTATCCACGCACGGCACACACAAGAATAGCAGAGTTTTCCAATATAGCGTATATTCCTTAACTAGTGAGAAGTATAAAAAAAACTTTGGACAAAAGGAAAATGCATGTTTGAGTGTATGCGTTCTTTAGAAGTCGCCATTACTGTCGAAGTTTCAGTAGATGTCTCGTGTTAGTTGAGCTTGCGAATTAAAACAATATTAAAAAAATTAAGATATCATAATAATTGATTCGTGTAACATTTAAATTTGATTACAAGAGTGCATTTATTATATCAAGTAGAAATTTTTTAATTATATCTTGTAGAAAATACTTGTTATCAGCGGGTAGTCGCGGAGAGACTGGCCCTAGGCTATACTAACCAAATATAGAGAACTAAATGTATCATAATGTGTTCTCTTTTGATACACGTTCGGAGGAAAGTAAGCCTCTGTACCGCATGGGCTAGTAAATGCTGTATTCCGAATGCTCCGCCGATACGTGGATCGGGCGGTCCCCGGGGAGTCATCGCATGTACATTATAATGTTCGACCGCTGGCATGAGGGGACAGTGGAGTCGCACGGAATGGCGGGCTATAGCTTTTTTTTATTGCTTAGATTGGGTGGACGAGTTCACCTTGAGATATAAGCTTTAAGGTCTCAGTATAGTTACAACGGCTGCCCCGCCCTTCAAACCGAAACGCATTACTGCTTCACGGCAGAAATAGGCAAGGCAGTGGTATCTACCCGCGCGGACTCACAAGAGGTCCTACCAGTAATTACGCAAATTATAATTTTGCGGGTTTGATTTTTATTACACGATGTTATTCCTTCACCGTGGAAGTCAATCGTGAACATTTGTTGAGTACGTATTTCATTAGAAAAATTGGTACCCGCCTGAGATTCGAACACCGGTGCATCGCTCAACACGAATGCACCGGACGTCTTATCCTTTAAGCCACGAACCTTACGCCTTCGTCCACGTGAGCACGCTACTAATGAATCTACTAATATATGAAGACAGGAGGAACTCTGTTACATGAAGGCTCGTCTAACCAGATATTTGTCGTTTCCTAACCAGATTCGCCTACCAGATACCCTGCCTAGCCAGATTCTTGTAGAACAACGATTGTAAACCACATAACCCTGTTTACTAAATAAAGAAGCGGTATCGTGTGATAAGATAACACACACACACACACGCACACATAGTTACCTTCCCGGTTACGTAGTCATCAATCTATACTTAATACTTATACTTAATATTATAAAGAGGAAAGACTTGTTTGTTTGTTTGTATTGAATAGGATCCGAAACTACTGAACCGATTTGAAAAATTCTTTCACTGTGTTCCCGAATGACAAAGGCTATAATACGTTTTGAAAAAAATTGGAGATCCTTAATGTAACCCAAAGTGTAAAAAAATTACCTAAAATATTTTTAACTCGCGTGCCCTGCGAAAACTATTGATGATAGAATAAAATAATGTACTACGACTTTATTATTAACACATTACTATTTACAAAAAGTGTTGCGACAGCATAATAATATGTCTAACTATTATAGTTATCCCACAATAAGTGTTATTTTATTTAAAAAAACAACGTCGAATATCGTTGAAACTTTTGTTAAAGACCCGAGCGGAGCCGGAGCGGGCCGCTAGTATCATATAAAGATATAATATTTGCTAAATACGCTACCAAAATTAAATACAATCCCTGAAATTTCTGTTACACTTTAGAAATTTAAATGACCTATTATAAAGTCAAAAGGTGTCAGTTAGTCATCATCATGAGTGAAAATTTGTTGCGAAGTTCTAGACGTCTGGACTCCTAGATCTTAGATAATTTGTGTTTGATTTAATAAATAAAGTAATGTCTTCATTACGAATCCGTTATCTTAGACTCAGTACTCATGCTTTAGAAAAAAGCCAGATGTAAATCATTTATTATATTATTATACAGTTGTTCGTAATCTTAGCGCTTCCAATATATCCGTTGAGGTCCAAGGGAATTTCCGCCATTTTACTGACAGTAAAATAATACTCTATTAAGAAGTTATTTAAATAACAAAGTTTGGCTGAAAAGTTGACGTAAGTATTTTTTGTAACCTGATTTTAAAAGAAGACACTAGTAACAACATTGAAGAATGAGCTCTTCCATTATGTGGTAGGTCGGCTTTAACTGTATCTCCCATCTCAAGATGAGGTGATGGGCCATAACTGGGCGCAAATACAGAAGCTTCAAGGTGGGTAGCTGAGACTAAGAGAATCCCACACATCCCAAAGCGGTTAAACAAACACACATCAAGTAAGTTTGTCTCTAACGAGTTAGGGACCTGATGTTACTAGGCGTTCAGAATTATACAGGAGTCTCTATCATCCATCATCCATATCTTTTATCGCGGGCCTTGAGCGCGGCGACCGAATCATGAAATTCCGTAACGAAAAAAACCTTACGCCCCACACTCCGCCTACCATGTAGCTCGTGTTCAACATATTCGCACGTTGCGCTTGTGTAGTGTTTGTGAATAAGCGCGTGGCGTGACGTCACACTGCATGCGCATCATGAAAAGTCTGCCCATCTCTCTCGCGCGCGGTCTAGCTTATGAGTGTGAAGGGGACAATTAAGGTTTTGCTTTTATTAATATTTAATATAGCGTGGTCTTGTTTTATTATTGTTTTAATATTAAATTATCATTGTCTAATTATAATTGCATAAGTTGATAAAAAATGCTATGCAATATACCGCGGCAGTTCCCGAGTGCCACAAGTTTGTTTCTTTTAACAGGAAAGTAACCTTTTGTGCATTATCATTATTTATGGTTGAATTTCGACGACTGAAACTAGATTTTATTCACACATCTTTTATTATTAGAAGTACCAGGCGCGCATATCCGCCCAGAGGCCTTAGCCGTAATTAGCGACGCATTTAACAGCTTGTCTTAGAAAAACTCCATACACCAACGGAACCTAATTGCCTAATGCCTACCGTACCGTGCCGTGCTCCGTGTAAACCGAAAGGAGAGACAATATTTGTACACCATTATCGGCACTATTTCCCTCGGGCGTCGCTAAACAACCCCTCTTACCTGAACCGTCTTGCCATTCAAAACTAAACTCTATACTGACAATCCTAAAATTCAAATCTCCATATATAAAAAACTTGGGTCTGACACAGGTAAACGGTGTTCATGCATAAATAAATCTTATTATGAATTCAATAACGTTTAAAGTTCTAAAATCTTATGCAATAAAATTGGGAGCGTCTTTCAAAAATTCCAAAAAATAAAATCGTAAATTACTTTTCTATTGTAGAACTTTATTTCAGTGGGATAAAGCTCAAATTTGCTCGGCTTAGTTATAAACGAGGGTGAACGTTGTTAGAGCGTGTTTTGTTTGACAATTATATTAAGAGCCATGGTATTGTTTGCTTACTTCTCGGCTTTTATGTCCTCCTGGTACTTACGCTACGTACAAGGACCTTTTTATACACTTTTTTTTATGATATCCTTCTTTCTATAAGAGAGGTCATCATCATATTGCGTCAGTTTTTGTATAAATAGATATTTATAATTAAGAATGAAATTGTAACTAAACAAGTTTTAATAACAAATCTAAATAATAGGAAAACAAAACAATTTGATTGTATACAATGTGAAGGAGGAATTTTTACTTTATTTAAAATAACTCTGCTTTTTTCTGTTTGTGACATTTGATTCTAAGCACGGTTGTCTGGAAGAGATCGCTTTTAGCGATAAGACCGCCTATTGTACAAATGTATCTGCTTTTTGACTGTTTTTTTTTAAACTAAATTGTGTTTTTTTTTTATTGCATAGATGGGTGGACGAGCTCACAGCCCACCTGGTGTTAAATGGTTAGTGGAGCCCATGGACATCTACAACGTAAATGCGCCACCCATCTTGAGATATAAGTTCTAGGGTCTCAGTATAGTTACAACGGCTGCCCCACCCTTCANCAGCACGGGCACCAGGGCCTCGAGAGTGCGCCGGCGGGTGGCTGAGGTTTGATGAAGTTCCTCCAGCAACCGCTCCCTCCATTTAGCGTACGCCAGATGACGCGCAGCACGCCTCCACCGACTGACAGCCGACAGGCCGGGTGTCCGTCCCCGACCCAGGGACTGTGTCCTGCGCCGGTATACCGTAGCCAATACCTCGGCCTCGAGATCCCAAGGAAGGGAACCAGCGAGGGCGCAGGCGACCTAACCACCAGCCACCCTACTTTGAACAATAACCAGTCACGAGGTCCGGCCAAACAATAGCCATGATCACTAACCCCACTCTGCTAGTCGCAGCCATTAAGGGAATATACTTCACGACGCCGCCTGAGTGCCCTGCGTCTCGCCAGGATGGGTAACTTAATCTATGCTACAAGCTGCAACAAACCTAATAACATTAAGTTGTCAACTACTGTCAAAGGCATGCAGCTTATCGGACGCGCTTTTATTGGCTTGATCATTAGACCAGAGCGATAAATTTTAATTTATCATCATGGTCCTCGATACGTGTGCAGATTTTCCAGTTAATAGGGCATAAAGTCGTCGTGGCCTAACGGATAAAACGTCCGGAGCATTCGTGTTGAGCGATGCACCGGTGTTCGAATCCCGCAGGCGGGTACCAATTTTGCTAATTAAATACGTACTCAACAAACGTTCACGATTGACTTCCACGGTGAAGGAATAACATCGTGTAATAAAAATGAAACCCGCAAAATTATAATTTACGTAATTATTGGTGGTAGGACCTCTTGTGAGTCCGTACGTGTGGGTGCCACCGCCCTGCCTATTTCTGCCGCGAAGCAGTGATGCGTTTCGGTTTGAAGGGTGGGGCAGCCGTTGCAACTATACGGAGACTTTAGAACTTGTATCTCAAGGTGGGTGGCGCGTCTACGTTGTAGATGTCTATGGGCTCCAGTAACCACTTAACACCAGGTGGGCTGTGAGGACGTCCACCCATCTAAGCAATATAAAAAAAAACTCGAAATTGGTGAAAATTACGTTGAAAGACTCATTTAAATATATTAGATACCCAAGTCAAACTTTTCGAAGCTTAACCAGACCTCTGCCAAATGTATCGTCTGCTGTTCAAAACTTAAACTATTGTTGACAAAGTTTAATGTGCTAATCTCGTCTGTATGTTCCCCCAGTTCATAACAGAAAACCTTAGCTTAGGGCTTTCGAGTACGTGACGTCGACGAGAATTGCTAGCAATAGGTACTATCAAATGTGATTCAGAAATCAATTTCATACTAAAAGCTACGGTTTCCCGAGGATTAACTCGCACAAAAACGGACAACAATATGTATCGCCCGCGCCACACAGCGCCACTGTCGCTTCGGCAAAACCTATTTTGTTTCAGCCTTTTGAATTTAAAACCCAGAGCGCAGGGCTACTACCTGGCTAAAGTCTGTTTACAATTTTTTTTTATTGCTTAAATGGGTGGAAGAGCTTACAGCCCACCTGGTACTAAGTTGTTACTGGAGCCCATAGACATCCACAACGTAAATGCGCCACCCACCTTGAGATGTAAGTTCTAAGGTCTCAAGTATAGTTACAACGGCTACCCCACCCTTCAAACCGAAACGCATTACTGCTTCACGGCCGAAATAGGCAGGGTGGTGGTACCTACCCGCGCGGACTCACAAGAGGTCCTACCACCAGTAATTACGCAAATTATAATTTTTGCGGGTTTCATTTTTATTACACGATGTTATTCCTTCACCGTGGAAGTCAATCGTGAACATTTGTTAAGTACGTATTTCATTAGAAAAATTGGTACCCGCCTGCGGGATTCGAACACCGGTGCATCGCTTTAACACGAATACACCGGACGTCTTATCCGTTAGGCCACGACGACTTAACTGATTAACTTAACTAACGACTTAACTTAAATGATTTTTCTGCAGCAGACCAGTCTAACCGTCCGATACGAAGGCACTGAGAGCCGTTGCACGGAGCACTCGCGATTCGGCCTAATGTTTGGTGCATGCAGAGCTTCCTTGAGACGTGAGCGCGAAAATTAAAGTTGTATTGCAACGACAGCTAACTAATTAAGATTATTGTGGAGTGTATCAACGAATGCTAAATGGTAGCTTGAATGTCTATAATTATAATCTGTCAATGGCATCGGCAGTGGTGGTGGTGACAAATCAAGATCTGTCAGGGATTTATTAGAGAACTAGCTGTACCCGTCCGCTTCGCTGGGCACGTAAAATTAACATTATTATTTCTCACCCCCACAAAGATTCTCATCATTAACGCCCCCGCAACTGGTGTAGGGAGTCCAACACTCATATAAATATTATCCTATCCTTTAAGTACATGTCTTTTCTACATGGTTACCAAGTTTCAAGTCAATCGGATGCACGGTTCAGTAGTTATAACGGAACATCCGTAAAAACCACTGTAGATTTATATATTAGTATAGATTACTTTAATTGTATTTATCAGACAAATTACCCGCTGAAAAAACCTTTGCAAAGCCAGGCGGTGGCTACCATGCCAGAGAAGAAATCCGACAATAACCCGAGTCCCGCTGACCACTATTTCAGAAACGATGCATATTATGTTTCAAACATATACATAATAATATATATGTGTTTCCACATTTGAACAAGAGTTGAGCCGTCGGTGATGTTAAAGACTAGATAGACCTTTTTGATCGAAAGGTTAACATGCTAATGAAAATAATAAATTCACCATTTTTACTGGTGGTAGGACCTCTGGTGAGTCCGCGCGGTTAAGTACCACCACCCTGCCTATTTCTGCCGTGAAACAGTAATGTGTTTCGGTTTGAAGGGTGGGGCGGCCGTTGTAACTATACTTGAGACCTTAGAAGGTGGGTGGCGCATTTACGTTGTAGATGTCTATGGGCTCCAGCAACCACTTAACACCAGGTGTTAGTTGTAAGCAATAAAAAAAAAACCATGATAAGTCCAAATTTTATCTTCAAGACAAGTAATTACGGATTCAGTAGACAGAGGAGACGAGAGCTGTAGACAACCATAGCGTACCATACTCTACTTAAAACGTGCTTAAAGAAACTGCGGAAGACCGAAATAGCTTTGAGGAATTAAATTTGAGCCCACAATAAACTAATTCTGGTAACAAATTTAAAATATTCGTAGCGCTGGCAACCCAATTCGGCCATTTTACGATATGGCGTTAAGTTTACAGCGGCGCGACATTTATTCACGAATTCCTAAACTTTTAAGCTTTAAGCTCCAGCGTCTGCTTTATTTTATCAGTAGTTTTTTATTGTACTACAACAGTGAGTTGAATTTTACCATCAAACTCCGTAAACATATCTCGGAAGTCACTTGTATCGATATACAACTTGCAAATATTCGGATGATAACAATATTCTCTTCCGTTATTCTGATCTACTCCCTGCCACCACACTTTAATCCAAAAGGCAAATCAAAAGCTAACCTAAATGTCTTTAAAAGAAACTGTATATACTAATATTATAAAGAGTATTGAATAGGCTCCGAAACTACAAAACCGATTTGAAAAATTATTTCACTGTTTGGAAGCTACACTATTCCCGAGTGACATAGGCTATAATCTTTTTTGAAAAAAATTAGGGATCCTTACTAAAACTCCAATAAGGTGTAAAAAAATTACCTATAATATTCTTTATATCGCGTGCCCCGCGAAAACGATTGATGATAGAATAAAATAATGTACTACGAATATGTAGAACACATTATTATTTACAAAAAGTGTCGCGACAGCATACGTCTAACTATTATAGTTATGCCGCAAAAAGTGTTCTTTTATTACAACGTCAAATATCGTAGAAATTTTCGTTAAAGACCCGAGCGGAGCCGGAACGGGCCGCTTGTATTTTATAAAACATTGAACTGAAAACTCCTGACCCACAAGACTGGCTTAATAAAATACTCAGCCACCCAGCGAGTATCCTCATTGACGGTCGCAAATAATTGAGCAGTGGCAGTGTGACCTGTATTGGACTGCGCATACATTCCTTAAAGTTTGAAATGGATGCGGATGCAGTCGTGTCGGCATCAGGCAGGCAAACTATAACTCAAGGTAAACTACAATATTGATTGTTGTGCAAATGTGTGACGCTTTAAATAAAATCCCTTATTTATATGCTGACTGACGTTATCTTTTTTTTTTTATTGCCTTTGTAAGCAGACGAGCGTACGGCCCACCTGATGATAAGTGATTACTGTCGCCCATGGACTTCAGCAATGCCAAGAGCAGAGCCAAGCCGCTGCCTACTGCTTAATACTCTCCACAAGCCTCGTTTAAGGAAGGACATGTCATAGCGCTCGGGAAACTACGTTGAGGGGAGCTCATTCCATAGCCGGATGGTACGTGGCAAAAAAGATCTCTGGAAACGCACTGTGGATGACCGCAATGGCTGCTGGTAGTAAGGATGAACTCTACTCCGGTAGCCGGCGGTGCGGTGGTAAAAACGAGAGGTTGGTATCATCTCGAACAATTCCTCAATTGTCTGTTGTAAGTGGGATCTGCCCGCCATCGCACGCTACCTGCTACAATAAACAGATAATGTTGGACTACACGTCGCAGCCTTTTTTTTTTTTTTTTAACGCTGGGGAATCCATTTACGGATACCCGGTCGAGAGGGGTAATAGACCGGGTTATGTCGGACTCCGGCGCCTCCAGAGAAGAAGAGGGAGGAGAGGAAGACCAAAGTCCTCCTCTTCTTCCAATTCCTACCGGGAGACTACGCCTTGAGAAAGGCGCGCGAGGCGCTGCGCGGCGTCTACCACGCAGGACCCGCCTCGCAAAACCGACTACCGACTAAACCCCATCGAGCTCCACCACTCCGACTCCACGAAACCTACGGTACCGCACAATGCGCGCCGCAGGCTCGCCGTCGCCGGTACCCATCCTGACAATAGGACGGGATCCAATCCCCGGGAAGATCCCGCAGGACGTCGTCTCAGGAGACACCGTGAGTGGCGCATAGGAGCCACCTTGCGCCGCCTCACNGACAGATCCCTCAGCCGCTCTCTTCTTCTGGCGCGTGGTGCGCGCGCTCTCTGTGAACTCCCTCTCCTCTCTTTGGGCCCTAAGGCACGCCTTCCTGGCAGCAGCCATGCCAACGCACTGCCTCGTGGTCGGAGGGCGTCCCCTTCCACGCTTTGATGGCGTCACGGCTCTGGGCTTCGCAACTGACGGGCCCTGAGCCACACGTCGCAGCCTAGAATAGTCAATCGCACGAAAACTAACGTCTTTTAAAATATATCGTGAGTTTTGTCCATACTATACGAAATATGTCTCAAGAAGTCTTGTGCGCAGATAATACTGGATCTTAAGCAGCTGCTCTCGAGACGAGAAGCTGACAATGCACTCAGTTCGTCAACACTGAACTGAAAACAATATTCGTCCAGAATAAATAAATAACACAATAAATTAACTAGTAGATTTAGTGGTGACCGAGCAAACAGCGCTGAGCCAAAATAACAAATATTTATTTATATATTTAAGTAGATAATAATAGTAACATAAAGTTCAAATACATTATTATTCCTTTAAGAAATTTCTGTTGGCAGATCCGCGACAGGAGAATCAGAACAATAATTCAAGTGATGGCCGTAGAAGATTCATAGCAGAGTATTGACAATCACATAAACAGCAAATATACTTGAGTACATACTCGATAAGAGAGTTTTAAGAATAAACGTGGAAGGCTTTAGAGGAAGAGGTAGACCTAAGAAAAAATGGATGGATTGTGTGAAAGACGATATGTGGGAAATGAGCGAAGATATGGTATATGATAAAGGAGTAAGGAAGGAGAAAACATGTTACGCCGACACCAAGTGATTGGGGGAAGGGGAGGAGAATGATTTACTTAAGCACAAACGTAAATTTTATAAATAGAGTCAAAAGGAAGAGGATAAACCGGAAACAGACTTGGGGTGGAGTGACCGGCCACGAACTCCACTCTCCAGCGCGAGCACGCTGAACGGCTGAGAATAGAGATGGATTTGTGAGGACACACTGTTCATTGCGTTTAGAGAAAACGTCAGGAAATTTTAATGGAAAAGTGGGAGTAATCTTACATACGAACATCGCATCAGTCTTCCTGCGAAGGCGGATTGAGAACCTTTTGAGTTTTAGGAGAAAATTAGAAACAAGATCGAAATTTGTAATGAAGTATATTTCAGGACGGATTCAAAATCTCCTAACTTTGTCTAATATGTGACTTTTTTTAATTAACTTCAATTGACAAACGCAAAACATCGCATCGACCACACATTGGCAGCCTCTGGGCGTCATGCGCCCCTTTGATACACGTCACTGTCCGTTAATGCAAGGATTAAGCACCCCTAAAGCTGGACGGATAGCTTCCGTATCTACAGCCGTCGCGGGTAATTGAATGGAATAATCTTTGCTTTAATGAGACGATATTTCAAATAGTAATCTCTATATATAAAAATGAATTGCTGTTCGTTAGTCTCGCTGAAACTCGAGAACGGCTGGACCGATTTGGATAATTTTGGTCTTGAATTATTCGCGGAAGTCCAGGGAAGGTTTAAAAGGTGAGAAAATATAAAAAAGCTCGGAATTATATAAAAACAAACAATTTTGTTTTTCCTTTGATGTGTCCCATTGGTGTGTCTTTTATTTATCGATTGAGGCACTACGAAGTCTGCCGGGTCAGCTAGTCTATACTGAAATAACTTCGCAAGGTATCTTTTGATATTGCTCGTTGGGTTACATCAGTCGTTTCGTTCAGAAGCCCGTGAATTTCATGAATTCCACCGCCCTCCTCGGCAAGAAGACCCGATCATATTGCACAGCTCCCATCATTCAAGTTGGACTACTTCGCGGCAGAAATGGGCGGCAATAAATGTTCCTGCGCGTATAAATGGCCAGTCACCGGTTAATTAATTAGGCCAGGCACTCCTTGTATACGACGAGCCATGAAAAATTTAAATCCACGATATGTACCTATATCTCCTCGGACTAGAGGTCCCGCAGTAGTCGAAATTCGACTATAATTAATTGGAATTGTAAGTTTGTACACTATTATGATTCACAAATCATAAATTTCGCCAAGACTACACTATAAAAAATATTAATAAAGACAAACAATATTTAATCTATTCTCAATTTGACAACAGACGTCAAGAACAAGAGTTTGACAATAAATAAATAGTATGCATGCGTGTGTGCATCAAATACATGGTAGTGTGTGTAATGTTTTTTTTATTGATTTAATATATCTTTTATGTACTATTTTTTAAAAATATTAACATTCTGCATTCTACGCAACTATTTTCTCTATAAGTGTGGAAAATGTCATACTCCTCCGTCCGCGCAATTTTCGTAAAAAAGGATACAAAGTTTTTCCTTCACGTATTAATATATAGACAATACATACAGATGCCAAGCTGTGAGAATACAAATCCGACGGGCGTGTTTCCGGCACAAAACCCTCTACGGACGCGCACGTCACAGATACAATAAACTTAATATTTAAGACGTCACACTGACATCTAGTGACAACGTACCGCGAATTATATGCCCAATCGACTTTATTACGGTAATATTAAACTTGCCTGAACAGTTACGGATTCCTTGTTACTCAATGGTTAAAAATATAGATCCAGTTACTGGTTAGTTCTGGTTCTCGGAGTGTTACAGTGGCCACGTCCTAGAGGTGTCCCTTTCACACGGGTCCGCCCACGCGCCCTGCGTCCCAATGATGATAGTACCAGATAAAAATGATCCTTTATTTTGTTGCATTAAAGTTATTAAATTTTCAATCAAATATTACAAGGGCTTAATGTGGTAAGCGTTTGTCCTAAAGAGAACTACAACCTTTTACCCGGCCCATTTGATGATGAGTAGACATCGGAGAACCACAAGCAGGCCTGAAACCTTGAGATCTAAACACGTCTCAGTTGTAGTCGTGATATGGCTGACCCACACTTCAAAGTGAAAGCATGACGGTATACACGGCGAAGATGGCCGCATGCGCAACAGTTCAATACGCATTACCAGTACTGAGCACGACGAGGGTTAGGAAGTAATATTAGTCCACGTGACACGCCCATAATATGGACCACATATGGTTAATGGTTGGGTGCTTGCGCAAATTTAAATATTGCAGGTTTGATTTTTATTACACGATATTATTGCTCCTTCGCCGTGGAAGCCATTCATGAAATTACCGGTCATCGTTCTTGTCAAACCCGTCGCTTGCGACGAAGGGCTCGAGGATAAATTAACCCACAAACTCAGCGGGTCGCGTTTCCGATCCGGTGGTAGATTCTGCGAAGCACTGCTCTTTCTAGGGTTCGTGTTAGCAACATCATCAGGTTTGAGCCCTGTAAGCTCACCTACTAGTTAAGTTTACGCTGAAATAGCCTCTCAAGGCTATCAGTTTAGGTAGGAACAAAAAACATAATCTTATTTCAAGTACTTTAGGCCACAAAGACTTCAAAGTTACATTGAAATAATAAAGTTCGATTTCTAACTTATAGTGCATAAAGCTGAAGCGGCAGTTTTCCGAGGGTTGAGCCAGCCGGGAGTTGCGCCAAAATCGATGCGACCCGCCGCCGCGCCGCCCGGGACGGTATGCTGCATCGTGTTTACTTGCACCACGCACGCATCTCCTATATACACTGCAGCAGACACAGCCCTCTGCAGTAGCTGTAATGTAAACTCGATACTCCAACTATTTGAAGGAAAAGTCCTGCGGTGAGGAAAAAATCTTCTGCACGGGATAAGCAACCATTTTCAAAAGACATGAAAACGTTTAAAAAATGGTGTCGGATCCGCTATTATTCTTTTTTGTTATAACAAATCTCTAAAGTAGAGACAGTAAGCGTCACCGTCTAGTTCTCGCGAGATGATTTTCCTACCTATTCGCTGGTAGAATAGGAGACTATTTCAGTTACGCGCGGACGGGTCGGTGAGCTTCAACCTGAGAGAATTCGCTAACCCAACCCCGAGCAAGAGTAGTGCTTCGCAGAATCTACCCCCGGATCGGAATCTCGACCCATTGAGAAAATCCGGCGAAAAACTTGAGTGGGCTGCGAGATACCCTCTAGCTGAGTGGATTACCTTACGACGTCAGCTCTTTGCACATCCAGAGCTCGCCTCACCCAAAAATCCCAGTGTACCGCGACCGTGGTACCGCGGGTCCTGTACGTGGGTCGCATTACTACCATACAGAAAGATCTGTACCGCTCTGTGTCCGATCTCAAGTCGATTGTTTTCAACAAGTTCAACATACCATCGCTGACCTTATGCACTCCCTGCTCGTCCTCCCGTCACCCCTCATCCATCAACGTCGATCAGTTTGACAGGCAACACGTGCTGCTGACTGGCTACATTTGTTTCATTAGCTAACGAGCGGGGGTCCGATACAACGTCGTAACCAGGTCAATAAAACGTCTTCGGTTCACTAATTACTGTCTATAGGTCAGTTCTGTTTGAAAATGAGCCAAAAATTGTTTTGTCCCCACGTTTGATACGAAATAAAGCAAATGATTTGGACAAATCGCAGCGTTAAGTTTGTTGATGCACTTCACCGCTACTGATGACACCCGTGGGATCAAGTGTTATTTGGATAATTGTCAATATTGATGCACGTCACTACCATAGATCCCAATCGAAAGTAGTAATTTTTTTTTTATTGCCTAGATGTGTGGACGAGCTCACAGCCCACCAGGTGTTAAGTGGTTACTGGAACCCATAGACATCTACAACGTAAATGCGCCACACGCCTTGAGATATCAGTTCTAAGGTCTCAGTATAGTTACAACGGCTGCCCCACCCTTCTAACCGAAACGCATTACTGCTTCACGGCAGAAATAGGCGGGGCGGTGGTACCTACCCGGGCGGACTCAGAAGAGGTCCTACCACCAGTAATTACGCAAATTATAATTTTGCGGGTTTGATTAAAATTTAAATTAAAAGATTTAAAATAAAATAAAAATTAAAAACTTTAACATTAACTCTTGACCCAGAGACGACAGCCGTCCGGGCTTAGCTGGGAAGCACCCTACGTTACCAGCGAATAGATAGGGAACTTGTGAAGTTTAGAAGACAGTTACTAAGAATGGTGAAGTATATACCGCAAATAGACAAGATCTTGACAAAATAAATGACGGCAGTAAAGACAGACGTTGTATCCACGGACTGACCCGATTGACGGATCTAAATCGTGATCCATAATATTTACGTTTCAACATTACCCAAACACATTCTTGGTCAAACAATCAATCAGCTCGCACAATGGCCAGATGGCGCGGGTCATTGTTGCGCGGACACCTGGCGCGCACGTGCGCACGGACTCCAACATTAACCAGCGGCTTGTGAGACCGAGGCCGCCAGTTCGATACTGGCCTATAATTACATTTACTGATACTACAACTGTGGTCCGACTAGCTTGGTCCTTAGAGTTCGGGTCTCAAAATAGGGGTAATGGCATTTACATTGTGACATCCGAGCACGTCCGACAACCGCTTAATGTTAGGAGTGCCCTGCGCTACTTCACAAAAAGGAAAATTTGATAATGCCTTCTACAGCGTTGCCTTAAAACACATTTCTAAACGTGAAGCTTTGTCAACTTTAGGCAGAAACTTTTGTTTTATAAAAGAAATTGCCGAGAGGATCACATATATTTATACAAAAAATGTCAGCGCGATTCGATGCGACCCATAAGCTTAGCATTTTTATTCCGGGTGCAAAATAAGGCTGCGTACAAACCGCACTGCCTTTGACCGGATATAACGACCCTCACCCGAGTCGTGCATTAACGTATCTTAAAGGATGTTGTCGGCGACATTCGCTGAGTGAAGTTTATCATTATCTTAGTAATATTGCTATGAAATGTCTTCAGAAGCCGACGAGCTGTTTTAAGGTGAAATACTGACTGTGAGGCCCATATGGCATTCCAAGAAGTTGACTCGCAGAATTAAGATCAAAATCTTCTGATCACATGTGAAATCTAATTTATTATGTGGCTGCGAACCTTGAAGGTAACCGCAAATATCACACTGCCGACTGGCGGCAGATACTTGACATTTTCTGACCTGAGTAGATCTCCAACGAACACCTATGGGAGACGTGTCGGGAATTGACAAGCAGGTCATGCATCGCAAATGGACATGGAAATACCATACTCACAAAAGAGAACCAACACACATCCCCAGACAAGTCCTGGAGTGGACCCCCCAGGACAAGCGAAAAGTAGGTCGTCCACGCATACCTAATGGCGCACTGTGGCGGGGGTGATGAAGATAATCGAGCTAACCTGGTCCGAAGTAAAGCGCGTAGTCCAAAACAGGTCGTGATAACAAAATACTGTCGAAGCCCTCTGCCCCACATCGAGGCCTTAGGACCTTAAGACTGTTTGACTGTTTTTTTTTTGTTTTCCTACCTAAGCTGAGAGCCTTGAGAGGCTATATCAGCGTAGCCTTAACTAGTAGGTAAGCTCACGGGGCTCAGACCTGATGACGTTGCTAACACGAACCCTAGCAAGAGCAGTGCTTCGCATAATCTAGCACCGGATCGGAAACGCGACCCACTGAGAAGATTTGGCGAATAACTCAGTAGGCTGTGTCTTAGGGTTAATTTACTCGTCGAGCCATTCGTCGTAAGCGACGGATTCGACGAGGACAACGACCGGGAGTAACTGACTGTGAGGACGTGTGCACGTACGGGTGAGTACCGCCTTCCTATGTGCCTTCACGATAAATCCGCAAATCAGTAACTTTTCGGCATGAGACACGTAGCTTAAAGCGTGTAACGTGTCTGCTGGCAGACGAAACAGTCGTGCGATAATCGCGGTGTCTCCGGCGGCCTTAAGTGTCGGGTCGATGCCGACGACCCACGCTCTCCACAACCCAGATCTGTATTGTTGTCAGAAATTATCTGCTCGAACGAAACACAGTTTTATGGGGCCTAACTTAAAGTGTTAAATGTTTTGTAACCCGGTTTTTGTGGAGATTTAATTTTATTCATTAATTATAATAACCCATAGGACGGTTTTTGAGTCCTGTATCGCAGGAATGTAAGAGATCCTCTTTTAAATAACATTGAGCGAGCTTGTGGTAATGTTCATTGTGACGGTATAAGTTTTAGCGGTAGGCAGCGGCTTGACTTTACCCCTGGCATTGCTGAAGGCCATGGGCGACGGTAAGCACTGACCATCAGGTGGGCCGTGTGCTCGCCTGCCTACAAGGGCGATAAAAAAAATATGTTGGTTATACAAATTCAGATCATGAACATAAATCGAAACTCTTTCTTGCCAATCAAAATTTTGCGTTAATAACCTTCAATGTTATCGAACGGCCTCACGGGGGACCTCACCGGGAAGCTACATGTTCTTTGCCCCTCTGCAGCAATGGACACAGAAAAAAAAACACATTCGGAAAGAAATACTGTTTTTTTTTTCTAACCTAATCTATCTTAAGAAGGAGGGAGTCTGGAGATCAGTAATACAGGTCTTTGAACCTAGTACAGACTCCAGCTCTTTCAAAGGCTTACAAAATAAATTATAAGGTTAATTTCCATTTGTATTTGTACTATACCTTTAAGAGAGAAATAAATAAATTATTATTATTATTTAAAAAAAAAAAGACCATGTAGGTGGGCCATGAATAATATTTATATGTACTTACAGAAAAAGCGCACGGCTTTTAAATTTTTCATACGTCGTTATTATTATCGACTTAGTCGTATTCAGAATAAAGTAGAAAGTCGTATGTAATTCGACAATCCAAATTTTTTAGTTCGATTTAATATTGGAATTTTAACTTTATAAGTGAAGCAATAAAGTATCAATTTATTCAATGAGGCGTTTAGAATTTGTATTTTGCGCGAATCAAGAGAAAGATAGCATGCAAATTGAAATAAAACAAAATACTTTATTTTATTGTGATGTTTTTTCATTGAGTGCGGGCTCCGTGGTCAGTGAACTTTAATATTCACCGATTATTTAAAATAATTTATTTAAAAGGAACTGACTAGGTCACCGTTGTCGACTGTAGTGTTGTTGTACAAATAATTAACACTAGTGGTCCCGCAGTAGTCGAAATTCGACTATAATTAATTGGAATTGTAAGTTTGTACACTATTATGATTGTATTTTATACTTCTATAATTACAAATTTCGCCAAGACTACACTATAAAAAATATTAACAAAGACAAACAATATTTAATCTATTCTCAATTTGACCACAGACGTCAAGAACAAAAGTTTGACAATAAATAATATGCATGCGTGTGTGCGTCAAATACATGGTATGTAGTGTGTGTAATGTTTTCTTTATTGATTTAATGTATCTTTTATGCAATATTTAAAAAAAAATAGCATTGTGCACTTCTTCTCTATATTATCTATAAGTGTGGAAAATTTCATACTCCTCCGTCCGCGCAATTTTCGTAAAAAGGGATACAAAGTTTTTGCTTCACGTATTAATATATAGATGACGTATCAATTCAAAAGGACTAGGGTAGCGCCATCTGTCACTCACAATTAGAATCACTGAATCGCGATAATGAACGAACTCATGTAATTATCTAAAAGATTCCGATAAAACACTCCATCTTTTTTTATTGCTTAGATGGGTGGACGAGCTCACAGCCCACCTGGTTTTTAGTTATTACTGGAGCCCATAGACATCTATGACGTAAATGCGTCACCCACCTTGAGATATAAGTTCTAGCCGAAACGCATTACTGCTTCACGGCAGAAATAATAGAATAATTTAATAATCAATCGAAACTAAACACTTATGCATGTTTGTTTGACATTCATACGAACAACATATTTGTATATAGGTTAAGAACCCGAGACACGTGGTATGCGAGGCGCACAGCACACCGCAAGGCCAGGAGTGCGGTTACGGAGAGCTCGAAGCAGTAAAGCCACGAAACCCTATTCCAATGCTGCAAAGTCGAACACGACATAAACAACGGCCACAAATTTAATTGAAAGCAGCTAAGTGAGTCAGCAAAGTTTCGGATGTCAATCATCGGTAATGCTGTTACGGGCGAGGCTGGTGGAAAACACGAGACTGTATAATTTTTTAATCGAATTAAAGTACTGATGGCGAGCGGCCGGCTGCGAGCATTTGTTAAGTTCATATTGAATTAGAAAAATTGGTAGCTGCCCGCGGGGTTCGAACACGGACACAGCCGCATCGATAGATACGAATGCACCGGACGTCTTATCTTTTGGGTTACGACTACTTCAAAACATACCTAAACACAAAATGACTTAGATCCTTAGATATATCATTTACTATCTTTACCGCAAATGTTCCTACGATAACTATAATATGCCATATTGAATATATATATAATTTCGATATATGTACATAATATGTAAAAACCTTTATCATTTAAAACTCTTTAGCTTTAAAATAAGCTTTTTCTTAGACGGATCCACTCACCTGTCTATCATTCAGTAAAGAGAACAGTTATGTTTTGCATTGTATAATAAGACTGTTCAAAATATCTATATATTAATACGTGAAGCAAAAACTTTGTAGGTACCCCTTTTTACGCAAATTGCGCGGACGGAGGAGTATGAAATTTTCCACACTTATAGAGAATATAGAGAAGGAGTGCACAATACTAATACATATTTAAAAAAAAATGCATTAGTAATACATTAATTCAATAAAAAAACATTACACACACTACCATGTATTTAACACACACACATGTATAAATACCCTTTATTTACTGTCAAATTTTTGTCATTGCATTGAAGTCTGTATGTAGTCAATGAGAATAGATTAATATTGTTTATTTTCATTAATATTTGTCTATTCTTTAGTCTTAGTTAAATCTGTCATTATAGAAGTATGATAGATAGTCTTAGAGAATATAGAGAAGAAGTGCACAATGCTAATTTTTTTTTTTTACATATAATTTCAATTAATTATAGTTGAATTTCAACTACAGAGGGACGAGGGAAGAGGTAGACCGAAGAAGACATGGATGGAGTGTGTGAATGACGATATGAGAGAGAGAGGAGTGAGTGTTGAGATGACGGCTGATAGAAGAGAATGGAAGAGAAAAATTAGCTGTGCCGACCCCACCTAGTGGGATAAGGTGGAGAAAGAAAAAAAAAAAGTTAATTTAAAAAGATATTATTGGGTTTTTATTTTGTTTTCTTATTAAATTAAAAAAAAAAGTCTTTGATTCTTCATTAATTCTGGAGTATGCCATATCATGATATGAGTCGTCTATTATCAAAGGTGGCAATCTGTGCATTTTGACAAAAAAATGTTATTGATATGTCAATACAGATTGATTTGAATATAATCGTCTCCTTCAAAGAATACGGTTCAAAACCTGCATTAAATAAAGGAATACTTAACCTGTTATTTATCTAAGATGTCGTTCAGAAGAGGTTTGTGATTGCCAATGGAATACAAAGTCAATAATTCGTTTTTTCTGATTTACCAATAATTGTCCAAAAGTCACATTGCCGGCTTTGATAATAGTCGACTCATATGTATGTGTACATAATGAATCTGTATCCCAAAAGGATATATAAATTTATTTGACTAGTTCAATAAATCGTACAACCTGTGTGTCCGCTGCGCCCTCGTTAATTGCATGAGTACGTAATGAATCTGTAAAGCAACGCATCAGAGCCGGTACATGGCTCAGTCGGTTTCACGCGAGGGTTGCTCACCGCAGACGGCAGGGGTACTGCCCCACGCAGACTTGTTCTCGGCTTGGGGGAAATTACACGTGAATACAGCGAGATCAGTGTGTGCTTAGGGCGAGTTTCTTAACGTTGTCGATAGCGTAAAAGTTAACTCAATTTTGTATGCAGTTGGAACAGCGCCCCTAGCGGCAAACGTTTTTGAAGTGAAAACTTCTTTAGAATCGTTGTGATTTCAAACCGGATGCAACGGAAAAAACGACAGGTAAGAGACACAAATACAAAAATGTGTAGGATGAAGCCAGCAAAGAATGAGACAGAAATATACATACTATTTAATACAGCGCCATCTGTGAGATTTTTTAATACTAACGTGTGTATGAAAGCTCTTGTAGTGAATTTTAATTTAGGAATATACGTGAAATTAAAATATCAATTCACAGAGGGCGCTACCTTACAATTATTTACTAATGACAAAATTTTACATATACTTAAGACGTTTAGACGTGTGAATTGCACACATGTAGTTTTTTTTTTATTGCTTAGATGGGTGGATGAGCTCACAGCCGACCTGGTGTTAAGTGGTTACTGGAGCCCATAGACATCTAAAACGTAAATGCACCACCCACCTTGAGATATAAGTTCTAAGGTCTCAGTATAGCTACAACGGCTACCCCGCCCTTCAGACCGAAACGCATTACTGCTTCACGGTAGAAATAAGCAGGGCGGTGGTACCTACCAGTGCGGACTCAAGAGGTCCTACCACCAGTAGAAACCTGGACTCCCACGCGTCACATCCATAGTTCTTAATTCTATTTTAATTGGATCGAACAGAAATACACCTGTAATTCATACGGTTACGAAGCATTACCATAAAAATCATCCCATTCGCCGTAGTTGACGTTAAGTAATGTTGCGGAGTGTCGATAAGGCGTCGTCCTTGTAACGAGGGGACACACGCGAGCCCCCCTCCGGCACTGGGGGTCCAGTTGCAGCGGAAATACCCTTACTTAACAAAATATATAATTAAAAGTACTTTTACGATTCGGTCACTTGTTTTTATCGCCTTTACATTATTTCCGACCGTCATCACGGAAAGTGTAAATTATTCGAAACATTGGTAATAATAAAGGTAATCACAATAAATAAAATACGTAAAGTAGTTTTAATTACGTGTCCGACTATCGGAAACAGACGAAATAATACTATATACGTACGTGAGTAAACGTGAGATCAGTGTCCACGACTAATTACATATTGAAAGTAAGCAAGAAATATGTTTTATTAATATATTATATAATATCTAAGTAATAACATAAAATCTATACCAATATATAAATCTATAGTGATTTTTACGGATGTTCCGTTATAACTACTGAACCATGCATCCGATTGACTTGAAACTTGGTATCCATGTAGAAAATGCATGTACTTAATGGATAGGCTAATATTTATATGATTGTTGGACTCCCTAATAATAATGACAATAAATAATAATGTTAATATTAAATGCCCAGCGAAGCGGTCGAGTACGGCTAGTCATTCATAAAATCATTATTTAAGTGTTATGTTGATCTCGAATCGACATCGTCCGGGCGCGGCTCTGACATCGACAGTGTCAAATGAGTAAGATTGATGTTAGTAACATCTTTAAAAATTTTAAATAAAAAGAGATTATGGATCAACGCTTACAAAGGGACCACGCCTTCATTTTCCTTAATCATTAAAACGGGGAAAGAAAAAACTACATAACGTTAGTTTATCGACTCGTAATAATAAAAATGAACATCAAAGTTATTTTTCTAACACATAAACACATTCAGTAATTACCAATAGTTACTTTGTCAATTATATACGAGCCGACTTAAAAAGTAAGAGGTTTCGGGAAACTTACTGTTGACAACATAACGAGGGTATAATTCAATCGTCCTTGTCAATGATGACTAGCACCCGTGGCCATGTAGGGCTTATAAATATCCTCTAATTTGAACTGACTGCGGTAATGTTTATATTGCGCTTTCGTTAAATACAAATAACTATACTGAGATCTTAGAACTTATATCTCAAGATGTATGGTGGCATTTACGTTGTAAATGTCTATGGGCTGCTATTACCACTTAGCTCCGGGTGGGCTGTGAGCTCATCCACCCATCTAAGCAATAAAAAAGGCAAGTCTATTTCCCGTATCGAACACCACGGTCAGTCTAAGCCACATTGAACCAGCGGCCACGGAAGGGCAGGATAGTGGTACCAACGCATGCGAATTAACAATGTCGTGTTCTACCCTACGCAATCCTACCCTGTTTAGATCGGAAGGTAATGTGAGGCGGTAGGGCACGTAGCCGCCCGCACGGGAGGAGCCTCCGCCCTTCCACCGCCAAGCAGTCAAGCGTTCCAGTTTGTAAAGTGAGATAACGCTTATACTATGCCGTTGAGATTGCGACCTCATGCTTTGAGGCGGGTTGCGGGATTCACGTATCATGTCCATTGGCTCCGTAAACTGCTTAGATTAATGACTGGGTACCTATAAGTAAGTTAGCTACTAGTAGCAATCGTGTTTGATGAACACACATGTATGGGTTGATGTCCATGGACTCGTGTTTTGACAGCAGTAAGGCATACAGACAATCATTATCCCAGACCAGTTTTTATCACGTTAATGTAGAATTTAGCTTTACTCTCATTTATGTAAAATATGCCCCTCTGAGCTGAAGGGTCTCGTCGGAGTCCCGAGACCCTCTCGACCTGAGTGCGACGTACAGACCAACAAAGTTATACGAATTAATTTACATTAAAAGCCACTTTACGAAAATGTTCTTAAAAATGTTTGTCCTTTTTTGTTGAGCGATGAGGAATGTCATATTTACATTGCGAGTATAATTAACACTCGACAATGTTTAAAAATATTGCCGCGGATACGTCGCGTGCAATTAGTAACACCACTCGACCATCTTACTATCCACCATCTTAGGAGTCCGATTAGCTGGTTGTGATGTCTGTGAACACAGTTTGGCAAGTATGTGAAATCGATTCGATAACAATAGATCGGTTGCAAAGATGATAAGTGACAATAAGTCTAGCAACCGCACGCCACACGCACGCACGCACGTTGGGTACATACGGGCACGCCCTCGCCCGTACACGGCGACAACGCGCGCTGCGTTCCAGCCGACATCCATCATTCAACGTGCGAAGAGGTGCGGTTAATGTTACAGCGAGTCAGCGAGCGCACGGGCCGCGAGTGGACCGACTGCTATACAATTACTTGAAGCGACCTCTATTGGCTAAATATGAAATTACACTGACGACATTGTGCAATACTACGAATATGCATCAGTTTCCAAATAAATGACAAAGGAAGTAGCAAGTTCGCGGAACAGCAATGTATGTGAAACCCTATCCCACCCAGGCGACGGGGCAACGTAAAGAAACATGTCTTGTCGAATCCCCCGGATGTCTTTCGGTGCTTTTAGGATCCTCGAGCACCGGTCACTCGTCGATTACAACGACGAGTTAGACGAGGGAACTAACCCATAGACACAGCCCACCGCGTTTTTCATTAGATCTTCTCAGTGGGTCGCGATTCCGATCCGGTGGTAGATTCTGCGGTGCACTGCTCTTGCTAGGACTAGTGATAGCAAATTCTCTCAGGTTGAGCCCGTGAGCTCACCTACCCCTCCTGGCGTAGCTGAAATAGCATCTTAAGCTATCATGGAAAAAAGTGTGTGAAACAGGGCTTGTAATAACAAATACAAAAGACTATTGGGCGGCGAGCTTTAAATATTGATTGATTGTCATTCTTTACTGACTGACATTCCGTATTTTTATGGCATCATTATTTTCTAAGCTCCCATTTATATCACCAAATTTTGTTGAAACCGTCACTCAAGCAGTTTTCTTATCCTGCGCAACGCCCACACTGGCACCACACCTCATTCTATTTTCGTACCTCACTAAGACATCTGCGCAGCCCTAATTTATACATATGTATATATACGTATGTATTTCAGCGCTCAGATACAACAAGCTTTCTCCTTTTACACCAAGGCTGTGGGTAATAAACTCTGAATATTTTATATTATTATATTTGCGGGTTTTCGTGGCTCTTTAAGTGGTCCACTCCCACTCAGATAAGGCGTTGAGTCACGTTGAGTGTTGTTGGGGAACGGGTATTTTTCATTCGGTTCTAAATTCACCTGTAACTAATAAGGACAGACGTATAAAAATCAAACTGTTCGCAGATTCAGCAATAGGTTAGTTTCTCCTATTTTTTCGAAAATATATTATCACTTGACGCCATAATTATTAAAACAGACGCGCTACTCAATGAAATGCTTACTGATGACATAGAGCGCAGTGTTTTAAAACATTAAAAAACTCACAGTTGATATGCATAAATCATATTTCACTAAAATGTAGGTTTAATGATTATATGACTGTGTTGGCGAGGAAGAGGAGGCAAGCAGTGGTGTATAAACGAAATGAATGTTTTATTTTTCCTTCTAAATTATATTTGAAATAACGGCCGTGACAATATAACAGGTACATAGGTGTTGTGCGTAAGGTTGCTGCGAGAGAAGTGACGGTGCGGTTGCAGTAGTGCTCGTTGACCGATTTCTTTTTTTGGTAGTTTTTGTGCGCATAGACATGTGAGCATAGACAGACTGAAATACCACACTCACCAAGGCCAAGCAGGAATCTATATATTAATACGTGAAGCAAAAACTTTGTGTTCCTTTTTACGAAAATTGCGCGGACGGAGGAGTGTGAAATTTGCTACACTTATAGAGAATATAGAGAAGAAGTGCACAATGCTAATATTTTTTTTAAATAATGCATAAAAGATACATTAAATCAATAAAGAAAACATTACACACACTACCATGTATTTGACACACACACACATATACTCTTTGTTTATTGTCAAACTTTTGTTATTGCTTAAAGTCTGTAGTCACATTGAGAATAGATTATTATTGTTTACCTTTAATATTACGAGACCATAATAATGTTGAAACTTATAATTTCAATTAATTATAGTCGAATTTCGACTACTGCGGGACCACTAGTCAAAAATAAATAGGTGCAACCAGACTTCGAATACAATCCTTAACCGAGACCAGCCGAGAATCGAACCTGTAGTTCATTTTTCATTAGTGAGGACCACTAACGGCAATCCACTCCAATGATCTAGAGCTGATTATGAATGATTCGTAAGTAATTATATTCCAGTGTTCCTTTGCAGTCAGCCCTGAGTACAGATGTAATTTCACGCTCCCGACTGAAAGCTTCTCGCTTAATGGAAACAGTTTTATAAATGCGTTCTGTAATCAAACAAACAGAGCTTTTAAATAAATGTTAGGATTCACGTTGAAGAAATGCGGCTACATTTCTTTGTCTCTTCAAATAATCGGTTAGAATCATAGACGATGACAAAGTAAAGACAAGCTTTGTGACATCAAACGCTGATCTAATGATAGTTCAATTAAATCATCGTCCGTCCTGCTCTTCCCAGTCGGACGTCCTCTGCGGAGACTATGGTCGCATCTTTTTAGACTCAAAATAACAATTTTTTTCCACAAATAGCCGGATAACTTAGTGCAATTATGCATCCAGGATCGATGTGACTTGGGCCATGTCTACACACAGCTGAAGACAGCCTCCAACATACACAGAGTAAACAACTTTATAAGTAGCCATTTGCATGCAATTATTCAATGACGGCGTGCCAGAAAATACAAGTGCTTCCAATATATAATTACGTCTAATCGAGTAGCCTGGGAGCGAGAGAGATGGGTGTATTCACCATCGCATACTCATGTAGGTTCATGAAAACATCACGAAAACCAATACTTCGACAAAAGATTTCCAATAAATCAGAGAACTTTGAAGGAACTCAGGCTTCACAATGGAAATTCATTTCTGCCGATTAGGAGGAAAACAAATTATAAATATTCACCGCAAAATAAAATATTCAAGAGTTATCGTAATTGCGAAGGTTTTAAGAGAAAAGTCGAAAGTCGAGGGTAATTTATTTAAGTTTGAATAAAAACTACCATTCGTACGCGACCCACAAAGCACGTTGAAGTACGGAGGTACTCCCGGGGCGGAGCTTGGGATCAGAGCACGTACGAGAGGGAGCGGCTAATTTCTCAATATAAACTCAAAATTTCCTTCGGTTTCGCTTGGATATTATATGCTTTTGTTTTATTTTTTGGGCGCCTAACGACACGACTTACACGGATCAAGCCGCAGCTCTACACTCCAAATGATTCTACAAAACATATTGTATACGTAGAGCACAATACGTTTGCAAGCGTGACAGCCATGTTATTAACATTGTCGACGGGCTGCGACTGCTTTTAACTAGCAGTGTAATTCGATTCAAGGCTCTCTTTCACAAGTAAAATAAAACTGTATTTTCAGTTGATACAGATTAAGTGCTTATATCCAATGGATCTCACGTCTATAAAGTAATCTTGCTTGATTACGATCCTTCTTTTCCATGCCTACACAAATAGCTACAAAACCTTCGAATTCAAGAACGTGATTCACCTGCACGCCCTCTCCGTTGATTAAATTTTTTAAGAGAACAGTTCGCTTAATAAGACGTACATATAATTGAGTTTTTGGCGCCCAACGTGTTACTTTTCTAAAGTTTTAAAGTTGATTTTTTTTCTTTCTAAAAAAACTATTTCTTTTATGAGTTTGGGTGCTGACGAGGAAACTGTTAAATTGCAATCGACCAATGTCAGTTAAGACTCTGTCACTGTCAATATGTTTGGATGAATTTGTGCCTAAGTGGTGATTCGAAAATAACATCAGAAGTTATTTGTTTCAGAAAACCGTTGGCTTGAGTTGAACGCAAATGAGAAGCATCGCCTTTGCATCTGTTATCTCAGAAACTATCCGAACGCCCGTCACATTCCCGATGCGTCATAGTTTCTATTCGACCCCCTTCAAAATCCTGAATGACTTATTTCTTCAGGGAGATTTCTAACTTGAGAGAGAACTCTGGCTTTTTTGCGTTTTGCTTATATACAGGTAACGTTTTCCATTGTATCATTACGAGAACATAATTCAAAAAATATATGTAAAGAAAAATCTTTATTGTTTAAAACTCTTTAGTTTAAAAAAATAATTGTTCTTCAGTGTCACGGAGTGAAGTCTGTCGTTCAATAAAAAAAAAGAGTTCAGTTTTAAATAGTTTAAAATACTAATTTTAATAGAGATTAAGGACTTTAAATGTTGTTTTCTTATTATATAACAGATAACACAATTAAGTCTGTTACTGTTTATTCATTCTGAAATACTCCATATTATTGTATAATATATAATATTTATTTTAAAATTTAAGCCCTTTTCGATTTAGAAGCGTAAACATCAAGAAAATACTGTGTACTTTCATGTATTTTTTAAATTTAAATCAGCGATCGACTCCCATAATTCGTAAAGGGGCCACGAATACTAAGTTTTATTGACGAGGTCTGTACGTGAGGGCGCCACAGCGTACAACACCTACCTGGTTTTAAGTGGTTACTGGAGCCCATGGACATCTACAACGTAAATGCGCCACCCACCTTGAGATATAAGTTCTAAGATCTCAGTATAGTTACAACGGTTCTAGCCTTCAAACCGAAACGCATTACTGCTTCACGGCAGAAATAGGCAGGGTGGTGGTACCTACCCGTGCGGACTCACAAGAGGTCCTACCACCAGTAATTACACAAATTATAATTTTGCGAGTTTGATTTTTATTACACGACGTTATTGCTTCGCCGTGGAAGTCAATCGTTAGGTACGTATTTCATTAGAAAAATCTGTACCCGTCTGCGGGATTCGAACACCGATGCTTCACTAGATACGAATGCACCGGACGTCTTATCCTTTAGGCCACGACGACTTTACTAGCGCGTGACCTCTCTTGTAATTTAACCCAACGTTTTGGATGCGGACTCGGTCTGTGGCTCTCAGATTTGCAGATTCCCAATCTTACCGATTTCTCAGAATACCTCGATTATTAAATTAATTTCAGCATCTTGAATCTTTTCATTATTATATTTTTCATAAATCCGTAAGGTACATTTGAATTTAGATATTTTAACTTCAAAGGATTTGCGACTTAACGACAGGCTCCCACGTCTCGTGCCGTCCGTTTGATCCCGTCCAATTAATGCGGCCCCGCGGCTCTCTGTGCGCCCTCACTCAGTGCAGTATCGAGGGTAATCAATTGTAAACTTGTAATTCAATCTCTTTCAATTCAATCGCGATTCAGTGAAGTCATTTTTAAGGACCTGGCCATTTTTAGGAGCGTACACACATTTTTTTAAATTTTTTATTGCTTAGTTGGATGGACGGGCTCACAGTCCACCTGGTGCTAAGTGGTTACTGAAGCCCACAGACATCTACAACGGAAATGCGCCACCCACCTTGAGATATAAGTTCTAAGGTCTCAGTATAGTTACAACGGCTGCCCCACTCTTCAAACCGAAACGCACTACTGCTTCACGGCAGAAATGGGCAGGACAGTGGTACCTACCCGTGCGGACTCGCAAAAGATCCTACCACCAGTAATTACGCAAATTATAACTTTGCGTATATGTGTGTATCAGAGAACGACAAAAATATTATTGACTAATTTATTTAAATGTCAACTGGATTTCGGAAATTAATAAGTAAAACCCCACAACAACACAGTCGATAGCTGTAAGTGCAATGACAGCGCGTCGGAGAGAGCGAATCAGCAGAAATTGAAAACACAAATTGAAATAATCAATAATTAGGAATGAAAGGTAGGTCAGTGCTTAATTAGCATTAATATTGTATTTCGCCAATCAAAGGCCGCTCCGAGCAAATAAAGCTTTCTCAAATATTTGATTTCAATCAACTCGATCATTGGGACTGGTTTTTATTAAACCCCCGAATTCAAATAAAAATTCAGTGGATCCAAGACCGATACAGTCCGTGGCGGCTCGGCGTGGGACGGAGGCGGATGGTTGTATAATTTTGCTTCCGTAAAATCTTTGATTACGTCACGATTGATCCATAAAGTAATTTGCGAATTTCTCTACTTATCTTAGCCGTATTTAAATATATTCTTTACTAGCTGACCCGGCAGACTTCGTAGTGCCTCAATCGATAAATAAAAAACCTAAACTTTTGTATAAAATAAACATAAAACAAACAAAAGGAATCCGTCCGACGGGGGACATATGAAGGACATAAAAACAAAATTGTTATTTTTATTTACTTCCGAGTATTTTCTTATTTACCTACCTTTTAAACCTTCTCTGGACTTCCACAAATAATTCAAGACCAAAATTAGCCAAATCGGTTCAGCCGTTCTCGAGTTTTAGCGAGACTAACGAACAGCAATTCTTTTTTATATATATTGATTATGAAAATAAGACAAGGACAAGGGAAAGCAGATTGAAATGGACTAAATTTATAACAGAATGTCAGCCACACAATGGCAAAAGAAAAAGAGGTAGGCAAGCTAGAAGATTGACAGATGATATCAAGATCATTGGAGGGACAATCTGGTCCAGAAGAGCTACCAATAGAGAAGAATGGAAGCAGCTGGAAGAGACCTATGTGTCACAGGACACGCTGATCACTGAACTGGGAAACCCGATGTATTAGATTTAAGTTAAAACAATTTGCTACGGTGTGTAAAAATCATTGTATAGTATCAGCAATAAAGGCTTACAAAAAAAAAAATGAAAATAAGATGGCAGATTTTTTTTCTTCTTATATGACACTTATCGTTATATTTTAGATAATTCACACTATATCTTTATAAACTATTTTTTTTTTAAACTTGAAAAATTTTTTTATTATAAAAAAAGAGAACACAATATTCCTAACCTAAAATTACATGTTATTATCCGCAACATGCTTCGTCAGATTACAGAAATAAAGTTATCAGCAACATGCTTCGTCAAAAAGTACAATACTTACTTTCAGCTTCAAGCGTCGTCATGAGCAACAGAAAGGTCCACGCTAACAGCAATGCGCGCGTAGGCATCGGCTAGTCAAACAGCCACTCTGGATCGCACCCGGCCCGAAAGTACCCATTACGCTAGCAGCATTGCCACGCTGTATGGCAATGGATAATCTCTGAACCAGGTACGACCCAGACTGAGGATCGTGGCCTGCCCTCTGAGGTGGCCAATTGCGGCAATAAAATTTTGGCCTCTGAACTCCACACACTTGTCGTTTCCACTGCCACTTTATAAATTATATGTTATTCTTATGTATCAGCGGCATTATTGTACAATCAATTTTTGCGAGAAAGAGCAACAAGCATACATCGATACATTCTTACAAACATTCGCGTTTATAATATCAGTAGGATTCGATGGGGTGAGCATTCAGAGATTTATTAGATCAGAGCAAAAAAATACATATTTTATATAAATCTCCGAGGGTCCATCTTGGATTCGTAACGTCACTGCCTAATAACATTTTAATAAATGAAAACACACATCTGCGCCCCGCGACCGGCTCACCGTACTTTAAATAGAATCAAAGATTAACACGCTTTACTTCCAGCCCCGGGTAATTAAAGCTCTATACTTGAAACTTCTTTGATGATATCATCTGAACATCAGCGGAGATAACGCGCACGACTCCGTCCCTCGGTCCTGCCTTATCCTTTCTTCCTCGCCCGAAGCGGCCTTGTGTTCAGACTTTTTTATTTATTGCTTCGATGGGTGGACGAGCTCACAACCCACCTGGTGTTAAGTGGTTACTGGAGCCCATAGACATCTACAACGTAAATACGCCACCCACCTTGAGATATAAGTTCTAAGGTCTCAAGTATAGTTACAACGGTTGCCCTGCCCTTCAAACCGAAACGCATTACTGCTTCACGGTAGAAATAGGCAGGGTGGTGGTACCTACCCGTGCGGACTCACAAGAGGACTACCACCAGTAATTACGCAAATTATAATTTTGCGGGCTTCATTTTTATTACACGATGTTATTCCTTCACCGTGGAAATCAATCGTGAACAATTGTTAAGTACGTATTTCATTAGAAAAATTGGTACCCGCCTGCGGGATTCGAACACCGTTGCATCGCTCAACACGAATGCACCGGACGTCTTATCCTTTAGGCCACGACGACTTCGAACTTAAAATGGCGTAACTTGGTACATACGTAATTTATTTCTCCCATTGATTTAATCATCGATCAGCAACAGGTCCCCGCTGCTTCGTCCATGGAAAAAATACCAGTTCTATCTATAATTATAGTTTTAATGATGCAGTTTCTTAATCGGGTCCGTCTAGTTCTAGCTACGGGCTGATAGGTCGGAGTCTCGCCGGTGACATTTCCATCGGCTGCGGAACGCCGCGGAATGCTGATAATGACAGTTCCCTAACCGGACGACTGGAGGAAATTTAATACGGAGAAACCGACATATGGAATAAGCATCATTAATTATTTAGGTAAACCATTTATTGTTTTTATTGCCCTTGCAGACAGACGAGCATACGTGATGGTGAGTGGTTACCGTCGCCCATGGACTTCAGCAATGCCAGGGGCAAAGCTAAGCCGCTGCGTACCGCTTAATACTCTCCACAAGCCTCGTTTGAAGAAGGACATGTCATAGCACTCGGGAAACACCGTGGAGGGGAGCTCATTCCATAGCCGGATGGTACGTGGCAGAAAATACCTCTGGAAACGCACTGTGGATGACCGCAGTGGCTCCAGGTAGTAAGGATGAACTCTACTCCGGTGGCGGGCGGTGCGATGGTAAAAACGAGACGTTGGTATCATCTCGAACAATTCCTCAGAGCACAAATCCTAACTAGGTAACTAAAATCTAGATGGCTCTGTTGTGGACCAGTTGCTCCGAGGTCGTTGAACCCTAAGTGTCAAAGCGGTCGGCAGTGTGGTGTCAGAGCATCACTCGATACCAGCTCGACAGTGTCCCCCGCAGTCCTACCTATTTCTGCCGTGAAGCAGTAATGCGTTTCGGTTTGAAGGGTAGGGTAGCCGTTGTAGCTATACTGAGACTTTAGAACTCATGTCGCAAGGTGGATGGCGGCATTTACGTTGAACATGATTATGGGCTCCTAGGTGGACTGTGAGCTCGTCCAACCATCTATGCAATAAATAAAAAATTAAAAGTCCCGGTATGGAAGACTACTCACGTCCTCACGAGAACAGTAGTGAACTGTACACACTTCCAATGGTAATAGCTTCAAAACTACTACATCTCAGAAACCCACTACAAATGATTTATTACACATTTTAACACGTATTTGCAGCACAAAAACTAGACTTAAACATGAATTATGTCCAAGCTGAATAATATATGACTAGAGTTAGTTCTACAAAAACGGTAATAATCTCGCATTGATAACTTTTAATAGAGAACCCGTTTGATGCCCGTAATTGTACACAGTTTAATTAAATTAAAGTCGTTACGTTTGATTAATTGGCAGTATGAAGTAGGTTGCTGTTGAAATGTTGATTAGATTTGTTAAATCAAGACTATTTTATCTAATACTGATGACAAATACGGTAGAATTGTGGCAAATTTTAAATAAGTTGCAATTTTAAGATAAATATTAGAGAAGACGAGGTCCCCATTACATTGTTGGCATTCAGACCCAATCTCCAGATCAAATTTCTCAATACGGAACGTGTGATTGGCTCGTTAAGCTTTTTTTTTTCTTTTTTTTCCCCCCCTATGCTGATAGCCTTGAGATGCTATTTCAGCTTCACCCTAACGTTTGTAGGTGAGCTCACGGGGCTCAAACCGGAGAGTTGCTAACACTGACCCTAGCAAGAGCAGTGCTTCGCAGAATCTACCACCGGATCGGAAACGCGACCCACTGAGAAGATCCAGCGAGAAACTCAGTGAGCTGTGTCTATGGGTTAGTTCGCTCATCGAGCCCTTCGTCGCAAGCGACGGGTTCGACGAGGACGGTGACCGGTGCTTGTGGTGCCTAAAAGCACCGTTAATGGATCAGCAGGATCCGTAATGACGCGTTAAACAGGACAGCGGTACCGGCCCGGACGGGCTCGCAACACACCACTAGTATGGCCACCGTCTAGATGCGAACAGCTAATAAAAGGACAGTCAACACTAGCCTAAAACGACTGTTAGTTCATTACACTGTATTCTACCGCATAGTTTTTAAGTGTAAGGACATTGGAAGTAATTATCCGTCCGACTCGGTACCTCCGCGTCCGGAACGGTTTTTGTCCCGAGACCAGACTTAAATGAGACGATACCTTTGCTAACAGGCAGGCTTTTTCTATCTTTGTTTGTGTTTAGAATGCTTTAATTGGAATAGTTGATCGTGGCGTTATAAAACGTCTAATGGCAGTGAATACGCTCACATAGGAACGCATGAGGAGCCAGTCTTGAAATAACTGAAAGCTAAGAGTGATTTGTTTACTTTGATTCTGGGGCCTATAGAGCATAGCATGAATCCTCTTCTTATATATCTCGTTCTACCAAAGCGTGCTCCGCGTAACCCACTCCCCACCATAAAGAGCGTGAGCTCTTCTGTCTCTCTAACACAGTTTTGATATTAAACTTCAATCCAAAGAATGCCAGGAATATTAAGATTTACAGAGGTAGATCTGAGACTCTGACTTCGTGTATGTCCTGATAGCATGCTCGTCGATGATGCACGTCATTTCGGATCCTCCCGATCCACTAACGGTGCTTTTAGGTACCTCAAGCACCGGTCATCGTTCTCGTCGAACCCGTCGCTTGCGACGAGTAAATTAACCCTCAGACACAGCCCACTGAATTTCTCGCCGGACCTTCTCAGTGGGTCGCGTTTCCGATCCGGTGGTAGATTCTGCGAAGGACGGCTCTTGCTAGGGTTCGTGTTAGCAACGTCGTCAAGTTTGAGCCACGTGAGCTCACCTACTAGTTAAGGTTACGCTGATATAGCCTCTCAAGGCTCTCAGCTTAGGTAGCAAAACAAGTCGATGATGAGAGAGGCTTTTTAACACACCACAAGGTACCAATATCTGGCCCGTTTCTACCACGAGACCGTCATGTATTCTCGTTTTTTCAGACGAGCAGTCCTCGCAGTGGTTACAAAATTAATAACATTAACATACCAAACCACAGCCTTGAAGAAGCCGAAAAAAACCCCATTGAGAACAGAAAGTACCAGGCTATCATAACGTACGAGGAATTCAAAGTACAATTTCAATATCTCAGATATTCCAGGCACACTTGCTATTAGAAATGCCGCGGGCGCTGTTGTACGTGACTCCCACGGAGCTTTGGCGAAAAATATTATTTTTCTATATTAGCTTTCACCCGAAGTACCTACCCGAGATTTTATTTGGGTTCAATTTCGTTTTTAATGCTGTCCGCAATTACATATTTCCCAGGAGTAATTCGCCCGGAAAAATGCCGCCCGCTTTGAAACAACAGTCCTACTCTTTACAGGTAAATTCATTCTATAAATGACGACAACAGTTGTTCCACAACCGACGACTAGGGCTGCTAGAGGATACGAGGGGCGATGTGAAAATACCGGTGTTCAAATTACGATTAGGCTTCAAATTAGGCTTAGCTCGGCCCCTCACCATCTCACCATCAGGTGGGCCGTATGCTCGTCTGCTTACAAAGGTAATAAATAGTGAAGTACGTACTCAATTCAATAAATAGCAGAAAGAAGGTACAAAATTTAATAAAAACTAAAAAAAATTGCTATACAATTGAGAGGCAGACCTAAAATATGCGTAGCGCCATTTATTTAAAAAATGCAGACACATGCATCTCACTTGTACCAGCTAATATTCCTACCGTAGCTGGGACAAGGTCTGTGCGGAGAGATTTGTAGGTAACAAAGGCACGCTTCAGGTACCTTTGTTTTAGTCCTAAAAGGTTCTTAGCTAGATAATTTTCTAACGATTTTACGGTACTGTATTATATAATATGATTATAAATAAATAAAACAATATCCACTTCTGTTATCGAGTTTTGGAGGTATCGATCGAGTATCGACTTTACTATAATTGATTATTGTCGGCCATTGAAAAAAATGGAAGTTTGCTAAAATTCTATTTGTATCAACCAACTGCCTCGATAGCTTACAGGTATACAAGCTGGTGAATCAGCTTACGTCTGCTCCATCTGGCCACGTTACGCTATTTTTTAGCAAGGAAGGATTACTGGTGGCCGCGAGGCCTTTCCAGTTTTACCAGGACAAGTGGGCGAGCACGTGCTCAGACAGGAGGAATGGGATTTGCTAACATATGCCCCAGCGCCTCCGCAGATCTCCAGGATTGGTGCTTCACGAATGTATCTACTAGCGGATCGGAATCGTGACCTGCTGAGAAGATCCGGCGATAACCTCAGCGGGCTGACGCATTTATGACGTAGTAGTATGCTGCGCTTGAACAGACGCGCTACCCTTATATTCCGAAATCTCGTTATGTAAACGGACATGTTTGGAACAAATATAGAAAACATTACTAATCTATCTATACTATATATAAATGAATTGCTGTTCGTTATTCTCGCTAAAACTCGAGAACGGTTGAACCGATTTGGCTAATTTTGGTCTTGAATTAATTATTTGTGGAAGTCCAGAGAATGTTTCAAAGGTAGATTAAATATGAAAATGCTCATAATTAAATAAAAATAACAATTTTGTTTTTCCCTTGATGTGTCCCCCGTCGGACGGATTCCTTTTGTTTGTTTTAAGTTTATTTTATACAAAAGTTTAGGTCTTTTATTTCTCGATTGAGGCACTACGAAGTCTGCCGGGTCAGCTATTCATTCCATAAAAATGACTCAAGTTCAGCAAACAGTTCTACATTCGTTAATTCCCGCCCCAGTCCACTAAATAACCAATTGTAATTCTCGAAAGTTCTCAAGCCAACACAAAAAGCTTAAATCAGTAAATTGAATGAAATAATTTTGTTCGGCGCGTAAATATGTCGCCGGCGCCTGCTCTGTAAGTCTCCGGTCACAGTACTAGCTACTTACTTCTTTTTACATGTTCATTTATTTATTTATAGCATCGTTATGTAAACGAAAGAGACATAAGGTAAGTAAGTCTGAATTGTTTTGATAACGAATGTCCCGCCCCACAAAACGGAACGCATTACTGCTTTGCTCTAGAAATAGGCTGACTGATGGTTAGCGTTTACCCAAGAGGGCTTACAATACGCCCTACCACGAGTTCCGATACCTAGTGTTCAAGGAGGTAACAGAAAGTAATCACAAGATGTAAGCCTAAAATGATCGAGAATATTCCAGTGTACTTTTTCGGAACCACTGAACTCTCTCAAGGTACAGGAAGGTATGTATGTATGTATGTACAAGGTACTCAACAAGGTATGTCGGATATTTAATATTCGTCGCAGAATATAGGCCCTTTTTCATCAAAATAGGATGTTACAAATGATGATTGATAATGTTTTAAAGATTTTTAGATTTTATTATTGTACTATTAGATATTTCGTTAGTTTGATTAATCTCTCAATATTACACTTCTTGTCTCCCGATAAAGAAGAGATTTCACGATGCCGCGTCCGCGGGACACACATCAAATTTCCTGACAGAGTACAACCCGCTCGTCATTAATTGTAAAGACATCAAAAATGGGAGCCATCATGTATGTATCATCACTTGTCTGTTTCGTGAACGACTCTTATCTTTAAAGCCCCTTGAGCATATCGCGTAATAAAAACCAAACCCGCAAATAATCTGAATAACTACTGGTGGTAGGACCTCTTGTGAGACCGCGCGGGTAGGCATCACCGCCTTGCCTATTTCTGCCGTGAAGCAGTAATGCGTTTCGGTTTGAAGGGTGGGGCAGCCGTTGTAACTATACTGAGATCTTAGAACTTATATCTCAAGGTGGGTGGCACATTTACGTTGTAGATTTCCATGGGCTACAGTAACCACTTAACACCAGGTGGGCTGTGAGCTCGTCCAACCATCTAAGCAATAAAAAATAAATAAATAAAAATATCTTTAAAACACATAGCGCATATTTCGTAGTTGAACAGTAACCTTTAAAGTCAGACGCACATAAACATTTACGAATGGAAATATCCGAAACGTGCGTCGCGTCGCCGCGCGTACCTATATCCTTCCGAAATGTATTTACAATGACAAATCTTTAGAACCAAAGCTACCTACGATGTCATTAGCCTAAACATGAGCAGTTCAAAGCGTGAAAGAAATACGTACTTAACAATAATCACGCACGAATGACTTCCACAGTGATGGAATAACATCGTGTTATATTAATTGAAAATTTATTTGTATTTGTATTGTGGAGTAAATAAATGCAATTATTATTATTATTGTTGTTATAATAGAAATCAAACCCGGAATTAATTTGAATAACTACTGGTGGTAGGACGTCTTGTGAGCCGTTTTAGTTTCGGTTTGAAGGCTGGGGCAGCCGTTGTACTATAAAACTGAGATTTTGAAGTCGTCGTGGCCTAAAAGATAAGACGTCCGGAGCATTCGTGTTGAAGCGATGCACCGGTGTTCGAATCCCGCAGGCGGGTACTAATTTTTCTAATGAAATACGTACTCAACAAATGTTCACGATTGACTTCCACGGTGAAGGAATAACATCGTGTAATAAAAATCAAACCCGCAAAATTATAATTTGCGTAATTACTGGTGGTAGGAACTGTTGTGAGTCCGCGCGGGTAAGTACCACCGCCCTGCCTATTTCTGCCGTGAAGCAGTAATGCGTTTCGGTTTGAAGGGTGGGGCAGCCGTTGTAACTATACTGAGACCTTACAACTTGTATCTCAAGGTGGGTGGCGCATTTACGTTATAGATGTCTATGGGCTCCGGTAATCACTTAACACCAGGTGGGCTGTGAGCTCGTCCAACCATCAAAGCAATAAAAAAAAAAAAAACAGAACTCAACCCTCAAGGTGAAAGGCTGCATTTATGTTGCTGCTGTTTATAGGCTTCGGTGTCCACTTAACACCATGTGAGCCGTGCTCTCGTCCATATCGTTTGCAAAAAATTGTAGAATGTAATCTCTTCAGTTTTCGCGAGTTCAATTGTCCGATAATTATCTCGCACAGGAATGGCAATAATTAAGTTAAATAATACATGTGGTTTAAAAACAAAAAAAAAACGGTTAAATAGTTTTTTTACCCTGGTTGATCCTGGTCAGGATATCAGAGCGAACTAACAAAATTATTGTATTGTCTGTAGATACCAGAGTATTTCAGTATTGACTACGGGCACAACACTTGCACTGCATCTAACATACGGTCAGGTTGAATGCTGCCGACCAGAGCGGGATTCCCACTTCTGCTGTAGCGAGTGTCTATAGTTTAGCCGCAGTAAGGAACCGATAATCTATACTTATCTATACTAATATTATAATATAATATAATAATATTATAAAGAGGAAAGATTTGTTTGTTTGTTTGTTTCGAATAGGCTCCGAAACTACTGGACCGATTTGAAAAATTATTTTTCCATTAGAAGCCGACATTGTCCCTGATGAACATAGGCTACTTTTTTAAAAAAAAAAATTGTTTTATTTTTTCATGTGTGTTTTAATGTTTCCGAAGCGAAGCGAGGGCGGGTCGCTAGTAATATTATAAAGCTGAAGAGTTTAGTTGTTTGAACGCGCTAATCTCAGAAACTACTGGTCCAATTTGAAAAATTCTTTCACTGTTAATAAATAGCCCATTTATTGAGGAAGGCTATATAACATCACTTGGCACCTTAAATAGCTCCTAAACATTCTTTTATTCAAAAATATTTTCACTTTCTACGTAAATGAAGTCGCGGGTAAAATTTAGCGTTACGCCAAAGTAACTATTCCACGCGGACGAAGTCGCGGGCAAAAGCTAGTTATTCATAAAAACGTAAGGATCACAACCAATAGAGTCGAAAGTCCCTCCGAGTTTCTTATCTCAGGAGAGTGCGCTCCGAATGGGACAGATGATTAGCGATGAATCTTCAGACTTTCCTAGGGCAATAAGACGGCCATAGAATTAACTACCGTGGCGGCCCAAGACTGTACCTACTGTGAGCGTTGCGTTGCCACGGTCAGGGCTACCCAGCCCTTGATTTAGAAGGCATATTTTATGCAATTTTTTTAATTCAATACAATACAACTGTTAGGCACTGTAGCGCCGAATTCGTGCGCCTTTTACACATACATAATATACAAGGAATTTAAGCTAAGTACACCCGGCTTTTTCATAATACAATGCTGTATGTTTTCCTTCTCTGCACATAATATCGGTTTTATTGTTATTTAAAACCGTAATATTATTTATGGTCATTATTATTGGGGAGTCCAACACTCATATAAATATTAAGTACATGTATTTTCTACATGGATACCAAGTTTCAAGTCAATCGGATGCACGGTTCAGTAGTATAGATTAATAAGACAACTCCATTTAGCCAAGAAATGGCCAACTCTCTCAGTTGGCGGCCGACCCACAGCGGAGCCCTGACGACTACAATAAAATCACCAAAAGCCCGGTCGGTATTCACGCGAGCACGACCCGATACTAAATCCTGTTTACGAAGTGTTATTATTGAAAATTTCTTTGTGCAGCGGTTTAGAGCACGGAATATTTACACAATTTATTCCTGTGAGTTTTTGATTTTTATTACACGATGTTATTCCTTCACAGTGGACGTCAATCGTGAACATTTGTTGAGTACGTATTTCATTAGAAAAATTGGTACCCGCCTGCGGGATTCGAACACCGTTGCATCGCTCGACACAAATGCGCCGGGCGTCTTATCCTTCAGGGCGCGACGACTTCTTAAATTAAAAAAATGCGTCTTATCCTTCAGGGCGCGACGACTTCTTAAATTAAAAAAATGGTTGTCAATGCAATAGTAACAGTATAAATATTGAAAGCTCAATAAAATTAAATATTGTGGTAAGAAACCCTCAAATAAAAGTATTAGTAAAAGTATAGGTATCATCTTCTTCATGGTTTTTTTTATTTTTATTTCTTACATGGGTGGACGAGCTCACAGCCCACCTGGTGTTAAGTGGCTACTGGAGCCCATAGACATCTACAACGTAAATGCGCCACCCACCTTGAGATATAAGTTCTAAGGTCTCAGTATAGTTACAACGGCTGCCCCACCCTTCAAACCGAAACGCATTACTGCTTCACGGCAGAAATAGGCAGGGCGCTGGTACCTACCCGCGCCGACTTACAAGAGGTCATACGGTTCATACCACCAGTAATTACGCAAATTATAATTTTGCGGGTTTGATTTTTATTACACGATGTTATTCCTTCACCGTACAAGTCAATCGTGAACATTTGTTGAGTACGTATTTCATTAGAAAAGTTGGTACCCGCCTGCGGGATTCGAACGCCGGTGCATCGCTCGACACGAATGCACCGGACGTCTTATCCTTCGGGCCACGACGACTTCAAGTCGTTGCAATTTTAGTTGCATTAATTTATAAAATACATATTTATAATTTTATCTCATAAAATCTCATATATCGCGATCACATATTAAAAGTTAATACTTTTGTTTTTTCAGCCATTAATTATTGTCGAGTGTGTGTTACAATAGGTATCCCGTCCGTATGTTGTTGGAATAGCCCCTTATACTACCAGCAAATAGGCAGGTAAAAGAATTTAATAAAGTATACGAGACGTTGGATAAGTATAATTATGTATGTGGTAATACTAGTACAAAATTATAAAGTTAAATCAGAAAAATCCAAAGGATCGAATAAAATTATCCTTAATGCGAGTTATCCAGAGAAAAAAACAGAATAATTAAAAATAACAAAACTTAACTTTTGATCGTAAAAAGGAAAGTAATATTGAAGAAGACATATTTTCTATTAAAAGTTTATAACTTTAGTCCAAAAGTAATAAATATACCGCGCCCAAGCCGTACACATCCTCATAAATTTTATTAACAACCGCTCTAAAAGCGTCAGAGAGACATAAATACTTACTAAACTTAAATTAGGTAGATTTGCAAGATAGTAAATAAAACGCTTCAGAAACTAAATCCAAATGTAAATAATTTCCTTATTTTAAATGACTTAAGCCAAAGTTCTCGAATATTTTAACTTGGCATGTGCAGGCAAGCTCACAGTTACTTGAAGACAATGGATCGATAATAAATGCCGTATTTTACATGAAAGGAGCCTACCTTGAACGTATGTAAACAAATGTAGCGACAGCCACAAGAATATCCAGTTTCTCACGCCGTAAGCTACGATCCCTGTCCGAAACATGGTTCAAACCAATAGAAGACCACTGCACTAGAGGTTTTAATTCATAACTATCACATTTTCATATAAAATCAAAAATTTTTATGATAAAGTTCACAGATAACGAATTCGGAGCGATACTACGCGATCCGCCATTTTCATGTCCACTTACATTCAGAAACAATTCGATATTGAAAGGGCATTGCCCGGGACGAAACGGAGCGCCCTGAAGTTAGTACACTTCGTTGATTTCTGTCAAACGAGAAATGGAATTGGCAATGGAAATTCTGACATACAAGATGAAATTCGAAATCGCTAGGAGACAAAACATTTAAAAAATAAATATAATTCATGCCAACCAAAAATACGTATAATCCTTTTATCATTCGTTACATACAATTGGTAGTTCCACAAATAAAGATGTAAATTCAGATCCGAGCAATAATAAAACGTTATTGTCATTTTGACATTTTTTGAAAATTGACGTGATAGGTATCAACAAATAAAGTTCTCGCAATCTTAATAACTTCAAATTTCCAACCTGTTGTTCATACGTATTTTAATAAACATTAAACATTTCATTCACAAATCGCTAACCGCAGTCCGCGGTAGTTTATAATGGAGCTAATATACTCTATGAGACGCAAGCCACTTAAATGTGAACCTCCGCACTTTGAAAAGTAAATAGTTTTAAATTTATATCTAAAGTTTATATTTCTATCCAAATTTACTAAAGTTTACAAATTCTTCTTCTTCTTGCTTCGGTTTCCTCAATACTGAGAGTCGTGACCATCTCCTCGCAACAAGAGCTTACAAATTAAGATATCTTTAACAGCAGTAACATCAACTTACTTTTTAAGTTACCGTTGTTCATGATGCCTCCCATCATAAGAAAACACTAAGGATAAAAATAACAAATTAAGGAGAAAAGTAATAGGAGACTGCTCAGCTCATGGATGTATATTATAAAAAGAGCTGACTTTGTCACATCTACATAAAATTCAAGTATTTTAAAATAGTCCCATGTGTTTTGTGTTTGTAAAACATTATTTCTGTTTCTTGGTGCTACATAAACTTAATGCTTAATAATGTTGTCTATTTCTAGTGTAAAAGACTCTGAAGTAGTCCGACCAATTTGTACAATATCATGTGCAAATATCATAGCATTCTCATCACCGACAGAGCTTAGTGATGTGGACGGAGCAACATGGGGAGGTCATGTGTATGTATGTGACTTAGATACCCCATGGAACAGTCACAAAGTTACAAGTACAGCTTATCCGGTAAGTGTGAAATAGTAAAAGTTCAATGAAACTATATGTTATATATTAGTTATTCAAGAGGTATAATTTTACAACCTAATGAGCTCTTTATGTATTAGCACTATTAATGAGTTTCCATATCAAATAGTAGACTAGAACCCTAAGTGGCCAGGTTTTGTTCGCATAAGTGAACAGACCAGCTCACTCACCAAGAGTTAAACAATTACGGGAGATGATAAACAGTGTGAGATGATCGTCATTGCCTACCATCATTATGTTGGAGAAATATTCAGTGAGACTCTTTAAACCTTACACACATCTACATTAATGCTATCAAATGTCAATCTGTTCATATTATCAATATTTTAGGATCTACAGTAATTGATTTCACTGTGGTTATGATATGATTTACTCATGATTTACAGATATGATTTACTCATATTTGTAACTTCTTCATAACTTAGTATTTGTGATGATATATGCTTCTTACTTATACTTGATATCCACATCAACAATTTCAATTATTTAACAAAATGATCTAAAAACTAGTTTATATCAGTTATTCTCAACCCCTGTGCTGCCAAAATTTTGAAGTTTGCTGTCAAATTTTATACTCAAATGATGACCATACTATTTTATACGGTCTATAGGTTCGGAAAAATACATTAAGCTATCTAAAAGTTTGTATGGAAATACTCTTACAACTTTGTTTCTTTATGCAACTATGTTCTAATAAAATAAATGGATACAAATTCCAGGTGTCAGCTCTAGAGTGGGACCTGGAAGGCAAACAGTTATTAGTAGCCACTACAGTGGGTGATGTGTCTGTCTATGGACAGAAAGACTTCCTCCTCAATGATTGGACATGTCTTTACAGTGCTAACTTCCCTGGTAAGATACATATTTAACTACCAAAGTACAAAACTAGTTATTTTAGTAAAATTGTTTATCTTAAAGCATTACGACTACTGCCACTTCTCTGATGTTGTCGTACACTAAAGGCATTGCTATTTCAAATTCTTTAATGTCATTTTGAGTCAACTTTTTTAATTGATTTATGCATAGTGGTTGTTTGTGGTACCTAAGAACAAATAAGATCAGATGGCTATCTAAGTGCAAACTTAATTCAGCACTTTTTTAAACGCTTAGATAGTCAACATTTTCATATTCTGGTACTACGCCCTGCCTGTTCTATCATGAGACATAATGTAGCTCCAATTGATGTTTGGGATAGCTGTCACTGCAACATGACTCTGGTCTCACGTCTCATGATGGTTGGCGGCTTTTAAAAATATTTCTTTGAATAGATAAGTTATAAACATGTCATAAAGATTCTTTTCAAGGCCATATCAATAAAGATGTTTTCTTGTTTTTATTTTTCATTTCTGTCAATAAATGACAAAATATTTCAGGAGAACACATAATCCAAGGGGCCTTTTTCCACAATGGACGTCGTGTGGTGGCTGTGGATAAAAAATCAGATGCGGTTATCCCTGAAAAAATACAAATGCTTCGGTTCTCCCCTACTCTCAAGGGATTTGGGTGAGTGTATCGGGAGCTTGTGTGCAATCTCTCAGTAGGTGCAAAACAGGCTGCAGAGCTAGTTATTGTTTCTGACAATTAACCTAATTATAAAGATAAAGAAACCTTTTTTTGTTTTAAATATGAATTTGGCTCCAACGCCTTTGGCATTGATTTTGCCAATGTCAAAGTATCTGTCTATCTGTGATTCGAAGAGTAGCACAAACAAATATATGTTAGACTAACTACTTTAAAGATAATATTATTATTAGCAGATAAAAATTTACACAGAATATTTACATGTTCAGAATAGACTAAAGTTAATAAAGTATTAATATTAATAGGCCGGGGAATGTCATTTGGAAGGATATCATAAAGAGGGAATACGATTTTGGGGCAGTCGAAGAAAATGTGATCCAGGGTATCCTCATCTAATCCACACTCACATAGAGAATGGTCATGGACTCTAATTTTGGCAAGAAAAACAGGGTAGAAAACATGGCAAAGTCTAAGACGGATTATATCTGAGACAATTTTTTTAGGGAGACGGCAGTGGGAGGAAAGCCTAGGCTTAGAGGGCAGGGTCGGTTGCAAAAAGAAGCCTTTATTAATTCATATTTAGGTACATATTATTAATGTAATTTGTCGCGGTCGTGACATTTCCTCTTTCGCATAGGGACTGCAACTGCCTTTATGTTCTCTACCCACTTTTAGAACGGTAGTCCTTATTAGTTACTGATTTAACCCATTTTTCTGTTTTGCGTCTTATTAGATTTATCCAATTATCCAAGACTAGCTTTTGCCCGCGACATCGTCCGCGTGGAATAGTTCACAAATAATGGTTTATTAGAACAAGTTTGGTTATCATAAAAAACGTTATAGTGAGCCAACCTTAATATATAGACATATGCTGTCGCGGACTTTTTTTTAGATCTTTTAAAGGGGAACAATTCTGTCATACATTATTTTAGCGAAACTTTAACTGTTTCCGCAGCGCACGCAACGGAAGCTCTCAAAAGGGAATAAACTCCGATTTTGGAATATTCTTTATTGGTGCTCCGCTTGTATTGGTCTTAGCATGATGTTATATAGCCTATAGCCTTCCTCGATAAATGGGCTATCTAACACTGAAAGAATTTTTCAAATCGGACCAGTATTTCCTGAGATTAGCGTGTTCAAACAAACAAACTCTTCAGCTTTATAATATTATTAGTATAGATTATTTCAATTAAAGAATATTAATAACGTTGTTGGGACCGACAGCGGCGTAGCTTGCGAGGGCGTGCTGGTGGTCACAGCCAGCGGTCTCATCTGTGTGGCAGTGTCCCCGGGCGGAGACTCGAGGACCGCGCTGGTGGCCACCGAAGGCCTTCGCCCCCACAGGGATCACGTCACCGCCGCTGCTATTTGTTATAAAGGTATTGTTAATCGCTTCCATTTCAAGGTATTGTTAATTGTATTATCAATCTATCAATTTTAATGTTTTCCTCCAATGGGCTTAGTGGGTAGTTTTTAATTGTGGTTGTCCTTCCTTTTCTTTATGTAATAAGGCTGATTCCGTATTCGTTGACTGACGTTATGTTTCAAAACCAAAATAATTTGGGCACAATTGAATAAATTGATTAGAAAAGTCGTCGTGGCCTAAAGGATAAGACGTCGGATGCATTCGTATGTAGCGATGCACCGGTGTTCGAATCCCGCAGGCGGGTATCAATTTTTCTAATGAAATACGTACTTAACAAATGTTCACGATTGACTTCCACGGTGAAGGAATAACATCGTGTAATAAAAATGAAACCCGCAAAATTATAATTTGCGTAATTACTGGTGGTAGGACTCTTATGAGTCCGCACGGATAGGTACCACCGCCCTGCTCATTTTTGCCGTGAAGCAGTAATGCGTTTCGGTTTGAAGGGTGGAGCAGCCGTTGTAACTATACCGAGATCTTAGAACTTATATCTCAAGGTGGGTGGCACATTTACGTTGTAGATGTCCATGGGCTCCACTAACCACTTAACACCAGGTGAGCTGTGAGCTCGTCCACCTACATAAGCAATAAAAAAATTACCCCTTATCTCGCGAAGCGCGTGCGTGTGACAGTAGTAGTTGTACTGTGGACGTTCAAATCAAGGACAAATTCTGTTTCTGAAGACGAAATAACAAAGGGTTGGAAGTTTTATTTTATTTGATTGGTTTTGTTAATTTTAAGTATGATTCAATGATACTATGTACACATATGGATTTGTTGCTGTCTGAAATAAAATAAATCATTCATTCATTCATTCATTCATTCGTTCATTAATTCATTCATTGAACCTAAATAACTGGACGGGAACACGGTGGGCAGGTGGCAGCCCCGTGGTGGCGCTGTGCTGCGCGGACGGCTGCGTGCGCTGCGCCGCCGTCACCGTCACCCGCGCGCCCCCCGCCGCCCCCGCGCTCGCCCTGCAGCCGCTGCCGGCCATCCACCTGCTGCACGAGGACCCGCCCGGTAACCCCTCGCCGTCCGTGTGTGTAGCACTGGAGTCCCGGGTGCAATGCGGGCTCACGTACACGCTCCGTGTCCGCAGCTGCCGTGGCCTGGAGCTGCCGCGAGGACTCGGACTGCCTGCTGCTGGCGGGCGCCGCGCTGTCGCTGTGGAAGTGCAGCGAGCGGGCGCACCCCGTGCACAAGGTGTTCGCGAAGGGTGAGTGGCCCCCCGGTGGCCCCCCTGGTGGCCCCCCTGGCGATACAGCAGTTCCCTTATAGTTATCCAATAACTGACCAGAACCACCAGGGTTCCTTGTTATACGTGTTTTTTAAGTTTAAAAACTATATTTTAATTTTAACGAATTTTAACGAAAGTGCACATGAGTGACCCGCGGGCCGACACCTCTCAAACGACTCGTCTTTTAAAGGTAACCTGCAGAGCAACCCCACCGCGGGGGGCGGACAGAAGGCGGCCGCGGACTGCTTCAACACCCTGGTGAGTGCGGCCACCTCGCCCCGGATGCATTGCCAAGTATGATCGGGCGGGGTCCAGTGTCCACGTGTGCCCGCAGGTGTGGCAGCGTACGGCCGTGCTGCAGCAGGAGGGGGGCCGCGCCGTGTCCGTGTGCGGGGCGCGCTTACCGCAGTCCGTGCCCGCCGTGCTGCTGGCCACGCCGCACTCCGTGCACTACAAGCCCAAGGACAGTCACGTGGCGGTACGTTGCGTCAACCTGTTGTGTATATAACTCCCGCTTAGTGCTGTTTATCTTCAGGATATTTCCTTTATTGTACACACATTAATCATCTCATCTCTCATCATCTGTTGGTAGTTGATCAGCAGGCCGGTGACGAGCCACGGCGCGGCGGACGCGCAGGCCGGGGGCGCCACTCCGCCCAAGAACACTAAATACGGCCCGGGGGTCGCGCCGGTGAGTGCTCCTGCCCGGTGCGACGGAGGGGGGACAGGTGGGGGGGCGGTCCTGAGTGTCCCTACTGTTGCAGGGGGGGGCGCGGTGCGCGCTGGTGTCGTGCGCGGCGGTGAGCGCGCAGGGCGGCGCGGCGGTGCTGGTGGACACGCACGGACAGCTGCACGTGTACCGCCTGCCGCAGGTGTGGCCCGACCTGCTGCGTGAGTGTCCCCCTTCACACTACTATTACTTTCGATAGAAACTCACAAATCATATCTTTTTAGTTAATATCTTATTGCACAGACGGATCGGTGACCTCGCGCTCACCCAGGGCTTAGTGCGTACCGGGCCCATGGACATCACCGCCCGCCCTGTGACGTGAGGCTTTCCTTTCGGTGGTACAGTAGGCGGCTGTCACACTCTTCAAGCAGCTTGCAGTACCACACACCGCTAGTAAAAGTGGTAATTGTTATTACAAAAAATGTCTTTAAATTGACCCATTGTTTTAATTAATCGAGGTAAACAAATACTAGGAGTGTGAGTGTGTCGGCGGGCGTGTTGCAGTGACCAACCCGGCGCTGTCGGTGCAGCTGGCGGTGAGCGCGCTGGAGTACGCGGCGGTGGCCGGCTGCGACTGTCTCGACGTGCTCCTGGCGCTGCGCCCCGGCGCCGCCGAGACCGTCTACGAGAGGTAGCGCTACCACACTATCGCACTGGGGGGCCGCTCCCTACTGCCGCACTGGGGGGCCGCACCCTACTGTCGCACTGGGGGGCCGCACCCTACTGTCGCACTGGGGGGCCGCACCCTGCTGTCGCACTGGGGGGCCGCACCCTACTGTCGCACTGGGGGGCCGCACCCTACTGTCGCACTGGGGGGCCGCACCGTACTGTCACACTGAGGGGCTCCACCCCACTGTCACACCGGGGGCCGGGGTCCGCTCCACCTGCTCGTTGTGTCCGCAGGTTCACGGAGTCGTTCCAGAGACAGCCGCCGGCGGTGCAGCAGTACTACCAGCAGAGCGCGCTCAAGCTGAGGATAGCTCTGTGCAGGTAGGGGGGGAGGGGACACCGCCTCCGCGGCTGCTCTTTAAACAACTTCACGTCGCGGCCCGCAACCTATCGCAAAATTAATTTTTACGTCAAACTTGGGGTCAGTGAATCCGGCGTCCAATTAAACGCAGTCGCCCTGGGACTGCGACGCACGTGAGGATCTATAAGAACAGTTGTGACGACGCCGCCCGCCTGCAGGTGCACCCTCACTAACATCAGTGCGTGGGCGGGACGGCGGGTGTGCTTGTGCGGGCGGGCGTAATTATAAAGCTAATGTCATTAAAAGTAGTCACCGACTGATTACGAGACTTGAGATTTAACACGAGTTTGTATAAGGGCAGGCTGTCGGCCCGGCTGACGGGCAGCGGCGCCTGGCTGACGTGTCTGCAGACGTGCGAGGTCGTGTGGGCGGCCGCCTCCGCCGCGCTCAAGCTGGAGGAGCGGCCCGACGGCGACTGCGAAGAGAACCACATCGAGCAGGATAAGGTGGGTGGACCGGACGACACCTGTCTTGTCGTGTCCCGATGTCCGTGGACTACACGGAGCTGGTTTGTCGTTACAGTTGATAGCGTCGCTAGAAGCGAAGGCGGAGGCGGGCGCGGAGCTGGCGGCGCTGCGCGTGTCGGTGCAGCGGGTGGGCGACATCGCCGTCACCGCGCTGCTGTCCCTGTCGCAGCAGCCGCACCACCAGTCGCACGGGTGAGCCGCCGACACTCCGCTAACATTTAATAACATTAAACCACATTAAATTTACGCTACATCTTATAGTGGGCGGCCGCGGATCCCTTGAACATCACGTGAGTCCGTCCCGCTCATCGAGCCCAACAAACACATACGACAACTGGGGTAGTACAGTTGTCGGGAGGGACTCAGAGCGGTGTTTGTGGCAGGTACGAGCTGTGGTCGGACAACGGCGCGGTGTGGCTGCTGCGCAGGGTGCTGGCGCTGTCCCGGGGCACCGGCCGGCCGCACGATGCCGCCGCGCGCTGCCTGGCCCGCCTCGCCGCCGCCGCGCCCGCGCTCAAGCAGGACCTGCTCGGTACCACGCACGCACACATACACGCACACACGCACGCGCCTTTACTAGTTCTGAGTCGCGATACCACAAATTAACTCTACCACAATCTGAGCGACATGCAAAAATACATTAATCATAATATATCGTCATATTTGTCCCGCACAAGCTGTCCCCCCGGCACCGCCGCGGAGCAGTCGACTGAAAGCTCGGAGCGTATCCAGGGAGTCTGTCACCGTCCGACCCCCTCACGCAAGGGGGGCCGGCGGCAGCGCGGGGGACAGGGGGGCTCGAACCGCTAGACGAGCGTGGACCGTTGATGATGATGACCATATAAGTTTTTGTTTTTATGTAATAGAGGAGTGCGCGTCGCTGGTGGCTCAATGTCCGGGGCCGCGCGTGTGGGAGGCGCTCCCCCGGGTCAGTGTCTCGGCGCCTCATCAGAAACCCGGACCCCACTATGTAAGTGGCGTGCCCGCGGGGCCCAGGGGGCGTACATAGATGTACGTACCTGGTCCAGTGGGGCGGGGGTAGCAAGGATTCAGCTACCTGTGAAACTACAATTTTAGAAATTTGGTTCTGAATTTCGTATCTACGTATTCCGATGCATTTTGTATTTTCTCACTGCCGGTTATAGTTTTATCATGTGAACTAGTAAACTAAAAAAGATACCCACTCACCCTTATAATAGAAATTGACGCAAAAAAAGAGCTCTCAGAGCCTCGCTAAACTTCAGTATCCCGCCAAAATTAAAATTAAACTTCAAACATGTAAATAACCATTCGGTCGCATAGGAAAGTAGTAATTTTTTGTATACTTAAAAAATATTCCTAACAAATTCGGTAGCCACGGAGGTCTGGCGTGGTTGCTGCAGGGGCCGCTGGGAAAATGGTCCAGGAGGAAACGTCCGGTAGTGTGCGGGCCGGGCGGAGGTCATGTACAATGTTTGTGTACAGGAGTCTTGTAGTGACGCACCGACCTTAACCGTTGAGTAGTGTGGGGCTCGATCCAATATATATAGTCGACTATAATAATTTAGTGGATTAAACTTGTGAACGATCAGAAATCAAAATAAATTTAAAAAAATAACGAAAAAGAGTATCTTAAGTTAATAAAAGCTAATGAATTATAAATAAAATATAAATTACACTGCCCTATTAGCGATTGAATGTTTATCGCCTTCTTTAAATAACATTTAAAAATAATGTTATCAGTTGGAGTACGGAGTGGAGCCTGATTCATTGAAATATGCCCCGGAGCCGCCCCCCTACGTGCAATGTGAAACTACACCCTCTCTAGCCATGGACTCCATACGGTAACTGTACAGAAGCTGTTGCCACTACACTGTGTTTATTTGTATACAGACAACAACATATTAAAAATAAATAATAGATAAAAGTAATTAAAGTTAAAAATAGTAAATAGTTAAAAGCGATATAACTAATTTTCTCTAACCACTCCCTATTATTTTCTAATGAAATACGTACTCGACAAATGTTCACGATTGACTTCCACGGTGAAGGAATAACATCGTGTAATAAAAATGAAACCCGCAAAATTATAATTTGCGTAATTGCTGGTGGTAGGACCTCTTGTGAATCCGCGAGGGTAGGTACCACCACCCTGCCTATTTCTGCCGTGAAGCAGTAACGCGTTTTGGTTTGAAGGGTGGTAACTATACTGAGACCTTAGAACTTATATCTCAAGATGGGTGGTGCATTTACGTTGTAAATGTCTATGGGCTCCAGTAACCACTTAACACCAGGTGGGCTGTGAGCTCGTCCACCCATCTAGCAATAAATAAATAAAAAACAAAAAAAACTAGTTTTTTTTTTAGCAAATCAAAAATACTTAGAACGGAATAAAATATAAATGTTTTAATTGAACCACACAACGCAACAAGAGAAACTTCAAATTGTAACATTTAGCCGTACTGCATGCGCGTATTTTTAGAAACGTACAGTTTGTTAGAATGTAAATAAGAAATTGATAAATGTATTACATGATAATATATAATATCCGGTCGCGTGTCAGGTACATGTACCTCGGAGGAGGGTTGAGGCCGGCTCGCTGGCGGGGGTGCGCGCGCTGCGGGGGGAGGGCGCTGGCCGCCGCGCTGCCCGCCAGGCACCCGGCGCACAGGGCCTTCGACGCTCGCTTCGTCTCCAGCTGCAGGTCGGTCTACGTCCACTACTAGAAGAGCTCTTGACCTCGGGGAGTCGCCGCCCCCTGAGCGAACCAACCCTCGTGTCATGAAAGTTTAAACCCCGTTGACCAACTTTTACTGTTTTCAGATGCGGAGGAAAGTGGACGCTGTTCACAAATACTGAAATGAATTCAAACGATAAATAAACTTGCAAGTGAATGTGATAAATAATAAAATGAAATAACGTTTAAGTGTTGTTGTTTAGCTTTATTTTCTTAAAACGCTCGTTAGCGAACTGTGAACTTCTCATGATGTATACAACTTCATATTATCCGGTTGACTGTGTTCCGTGGGGCTCTCCATGGCGATTGGAACGTGACGCAGAAGGCGGCTGTTGTTATCGTTTCCGCCCCTGACTGCTTCCCGACTCTCGCATTAGACGCCTTCAGCTCTAGCACTAAGAGCAGGCTTAGGGACTTGTAACCGTATTCGTTGAAATAGGCGAAGAGTTCGACGTGCAACCTAAGCCATACGTCAGCCTGCTGAGTTTCTCAATGGATCTTGTTAGCGAATGCGAGCAATGGAGCGAAGCAGCTGCCCTTGGGTCGTTAGGTCTCCTCACGGAGGCGCCTGGGCAACTTAGCAAATTCCATTCCTCCTGGTAAAACTGAAAAGGCCTCCAGGCTATCAGTAAGAGAAGGATTAGGTTAACTTTCAGGAAGTCTGCGCCAATAACATCGTGCATTTAAGTCGGAGTCGCAAAAAAATCTATGAAATTATGTAATTACTGGTAGGTACCACTAACATGCGTATTGTTGCTGCGAAGCAGGACTGCATTCCAAGAGAGAGGGACAGCCTCTATAGTATACAATTAAGATTTAGAGCTCATGTCTCACCGCTTACCACCGCGCACCAGGTGGACGTGGGCTTCTTTAATCATCAAAGTAATAAAATAAAGAGCCTGAAAGCTAATTGTAAGCAATTGAATTTCACACCTATGCACGAAGTGTTTTATCCCGGTTGAGACTGTAATGTAGCACTACCATTCTGTGCTGAGCATTTCTAACTCGTTATGTTTGTCAAAATTCTACGAATCTATCTACGAAAATTCTACGAAGATCGATCTACGACACGATTGATCGAAGTTTTTTATGAGTCTAATCGGGAAATCTTCTGCTTTGTCTCAACCAATTAAAATTCCTAATTCCCGATAATATGTACGGCACGTCACTAACAATAAGAAACAGATTCTAAAGTGTATGTATTTTTTAAATCTAGTTTAAGATGCATGGGCTTCTAGTGATTGAGGTTCACTGTGAACTACAGAGACAACCAATATACAATTCTTGTCTATTTTTGCTGCACAATCACTTAGTATTTGGGTTCTAAAAATTGACTTAATACAATATAATTGAGACCAACACTACATTAATTCATATCTAGTGCTATAAAAACCAAGCTCGCCATAATTAGCATTATCACATTTATGAAATACTATTTAATGAAAATAAATATCAAATACTTAAAGCATTTCACACAACTTCATCGATCGCACCCTAATGATACATGGTAATAATTTTGTAGCAGGTAACTAATTTAAAATTTCCAAACTTTTTGTAACTTTTCCTGTAAATATGTATTTGCACATAGCAATTTTTATTTAACTGAATTAGATGACGATAAAACAGAATTTCAGAGATAAAACAGTTTGTCGACTAGTTCTGATTTAGTCGATGGAGTTAACGGCTCGACTCATTGTCTACGCACTGTGCATTGAATGCAAGCCCTAGTGATTCGTTAGAGAAAATCATTGAAAGGAGTGCATCGCTGCGATTGCGTTATTGAATTCGAAACCTATAGTAAATTGATTATATTAAAACTAGTAAAAGCTACTATTTCACATTAGTGATTCTTAAATTCATTCTAGTTACATAAATGGCAGACAAAAAAGGTATTTATACGTAATTTTTATTAAACCCTTTGTCTCAATTTCTATACAACTTTGACATCTGTAACGTCATTTCAAGGCCTAGAATTAATTGTTTTTGCTGACAAATACATTATTTTAATCACAGAAAAGTAAAAAGATCTGGTAATGCATTCAATTGTATGTTTCATTCTCAACAGAATGTAAAGTTGTAGATCTTACACTAGATCGATCGACCTGAAATCCAAGATGGTCGCTTTATTCAATTGAGACATTCCTTGAGAATGACCAAAATTGAGAAGGACCAAATAAAGTTGTCGTAGTCTTTAAAACAGATTTAACAACATGCAGGTTAAAACGTGCCTACTATGTCATATAAACTTTCTGTTTATCTGGTTAATATTTCAGAAATTGTCAAACGAGCATACCCTCAAATATAATGTTAAAAAATACGTGCCTATTAAAATTGAGAGTGAAACGGACCAGGTATTATTAAAATTAATATTGCCTAATTGCTGACTAAGCCTTCAGAATCAAATAATATTTCCAAACGATATCATTTATTTTAACATAAAAAGCAGTATGCAAATAATATTTATGAAGTCTAATGATTTTTGCACAACGAAATTACAAAAATCGGCCTTGAAATGTTTACAAATGTTGAACAGTTATTATCAGAGCTTTGTAGTTTGAGATTCTTAAAATATTTATATCAAAACACGGCCACATGAATCATAATAATAAATCTTCTTTACTAATTCAAAATCAAAAGAGTAAGGTTTTTAAAGAATAACTAATTTTTTATTTTAATGAAAAAGTCCGGTAATGTTCAAATACGATGTTTTTTATTTGGCTGTGTACAATAAAATAATAGTGTTTAAGAAAATACAAACAATATTATTAGCCACTGAGTTCAGTGGCTACAACTACAAGGTTCAGTCGTGATGTATTTATCGGATTGTTAGGGCAAAACTGTCTGATAGTAGTTCATTAAAACAGCAAAATATAATAATTTTTATATAATGATATTTTTATATTATTATATAAAAAAATGTATATAATAATTCCTTTTTTTAGTAATAAATTTTAAATGAAACCATACTGAAATTAAACCAATTAAAATTTTGTAAGAAGAACATTTCTGTATTTTAATACCTAGTTTATTTTAGTAAAGACTAAATCAAAATTCATAATATATCTACTATTTAAATTAGTAAAAAAAAACATAAAAACTTTATATTTATATCGTAAGTCGGATTAGCTGTCCCTCTCTTGTAACAGTTTTGCCCTAGATCCGAAGTGTAACAGATGTTAATCCCCCGCCCCCCTCCCAGCGGCCGCCCCCCCTTCACAGGAGCCGTGCCGCCACCGCAGTCGCCGCGCGGCCGTCGACTAGTCATGACGTAATGATCAAATAGAATTTTCTTTTTTCTTTTCATTTTTTTAATGGAAATTTAGAGAAATTATATATATGATATGTGCGTAACGGCGTGTGGACGATCGTATGTGTTTATTGATTGTAACTTGTGCAAATGGTGGATTTTTGAAAAGGACAATATATGACACTAAAAATCATATTTAAGTGTTTTAGTAAAATAATTTTTCTACAAAGCCAATAATATTAAGAAATCCACCATTTGTTATTTAATGGAGTCAAGGAAAGTGAAAATGCTCAATTTAAATCCTTTGATCAAACAAGTTTCTTCCAATAGAATCTGTTCAAGTTTGAATTGTAACCCAGGAGCATGCCTAATAGGCATGATTTCTATTGCCTAATGAGTAAATGAGGACATGGTTACCTCATCATATCAATTGGTACCCAGTGCCCATAGACATGAATGCTGCTACCCACCTTGAGACATTGTATTGTAAAACAGTTGTCCCACTCTTCAAATTCTGATTTCGTCGTGGCCTAACAGATAAGACGTCTGGTGCATGCATACGTGTTGAGCGAAGCACCGGTGTTCGAATCTCAGGCGGGTACCAATTTTTCTACTGAAATACGTACTCAACGATTGAGTTCACGATTGACTTCCAAGGTGAAGGAATAACAGCGTGTAATAAAAATCAAACCCGCAAAATTATGATTTGCGTAATTACTGGTGGTTGGACCTCTTGTGAGTCCGCGCAGGTGGGTACCACCACCCTGCCTAATTCTGCCGTGAAGCAGTAATGCATTTCGGTTTGAAGGGTGGGGCAGCCGTTCTAACTATACTGAGACCTTAGAACTTATATCTTATGGTGGGTGGCGCATTTACGTTGTAGATGTCTATGGGCTCCAGTAACCACTTAACACCAGGTGGGCTGTGAACTCGTCCACCCATCTAAGCAATAAAAAAAATCTGAACGCTTTGAAGTAGAATGGTTGTACCCACCCATGTCATCTCACATGATGGCCAAGTAAAATATTATCAAAAATCCTATTAACTTTGTTGGAACTTTAAAACATAAATATATCTTGAAACTCCATCACCCTCAGTCTAGAAACAACAAAAAGTCATTTTCACTTCCCAGACTCTTTAGTTAACCACATCATATTAAAAAATAAGTTGTAATTTAAGTGATTTTTGTCTTTTGAAAAAAAATTACAATGGAAGCAATTAGAAATTCAAAAAGTTGAACAGGTTATTATTTTACAAAAGACAAAATGATGTTTTTCATTAAATGGCTAATATTTTATAACANTCAGTCTAGAAACAACAAAAAGTCATTTTCACTTCCCAGACTCTTTAGTTAACCACATCATATTAAAAAATAAGTTGTAATTTAAGTGATTTTTGTCTTTTGAAAAAAAATTACAATGGAAGCAATTAGAAATTCAAAAAGTTGAACAGGTTATTATTTTACAAAAGACAAAATGATGTTTTTCATTAAATGGCTAATATTTTATAACAATTTATTTCTTCAAAATTAATTTTGTTGACAGCTTATTTTTTATTATACCTTTTTCTGTTTTTATTTTATTTAACCTATTTATGATATTTACTGGTACTAAGTAAAGTTTATGAAATCTATCTACAATCCACTAGTAACCAGTAAATGTTATATTACTAATTAATTTTGCTAGTTTTGCACTTACATTAAACAAGCAGGTCTCGTAAGTTTATTTGAACAAAAAAAAAACTATATGCGATGCCTTCTTGTTGGGACATCTTGATTATTTTCTTTTTTTTTTCTTTTATTACAAAGTTAATTGAGGTGTCAATGTTTGTTTTTGTTTTTTCGTACATAGTTTTATAAGCTAATTACTTAGTGGATATTTAATTAATAAAAAAGTTGATGATCTGAAAAAACATATTCTGAAGTAAAATGTTCAGTTCCCTCTCTTAGCGAACATTCCAGTTTATGCTAACTAGCAAAAGTATTAATTTTCTTGATTTTAAGTAGAACCATATTTATAGTGTTGTGTTATTTCCATCAATGACAGTTGCTGACCACCAAACAGTAATATTCCCTGCCACACTCTAACTCACATTTTTGTTTCTCACACACTCCTTTCCAAATGGAGCATCCAAAACTTGAATTTTATAGAGAGTATGAGAAATATATTTTTCACATCATTGATTTTATAGGAAACTAAAGCTATACAATTATTAAGGCCTTATTAATGAATTTAGTACAAGACTATTTACAGCATTTTGGTTTTTAAATTGATTGCTTCAATCAGTTAAAACAGACAAAATATGATAAATGTATAAATAATATGGTATAAATATGTTTCATAATAAGGCCATTATAGTTTATCTCCTTAACAAGTACAAAATTATATACTTCAACTAATCTCAAGATTAGAGGCTATCTAACTTACTTGACTTTTCTTGGTTCATTGAATTTCACAACTTGGAGAATATAATAACATTTTAAAATTATGAAACCTTAAAATGGTCGGACAGTTGTTTGTAATACATTAGGAGCAATTAGAATTTGAATTTTTCGCATCATGGACGTAAGACTAAATGCCTCTGATAATGAGACTTGTATTTTTATATAACTTTGTGCTGAACACAAAAGATGTCATTTATTGAAATAATTACAGATTTGATAAAATGAAATAAATAACATCTTTATCTAACCTAAGAATTTGTGTTTACTAACTTTGAAAGGAAATCTAAATGGAGTCTTGCTTGAAATTTGTTTAGATTTTGTTTGTTTGTTAAAAGTTAAGTTCTAGGAGTGTTGTACGAAAGGTGGTGGTGAACAAACTGACAATAAAGTGTGCTATGATGATTACATGTCATGGTGGTCATGACAGTAACCTTTTGCTGGACCCAGAGATGCATCTGTATTACTTCAGGTTCCAAAGATCCTGAACATCAAAAGTAGTACTCATGGCTGAGTTTACAGCAGCATAGCTTATTTTACAAAGAAGGTCGATCAATCTCACAGCACTCAATAAATAAAAAAATTGAATTACTTATGACATAACAAATATTACAGATCTTATAAATTGAAGCTGGATTTATCTTAAACACAGAGACAAATCATTTTAATATTGTCTCCAGATATAAATTTGGAAGCTAATAGCAATAACACTGGAAAACCACTAATTAATGAAAAACATTACTCCTTTTGCATTTTTACTAAACTAGTCAGATGCCTTAAAATGTCTCTTCTTTCCTTAAGTTAGCTACAACACCATCTCGTAACTGGCATTCCATTAAAACTTATCTGTTTAATTACATGAACATATTGTTTACAGTCCATGGGATACAAAAAGTTTTATTTCCAAATTTTAAGTAAGTAAGACTACGGTCATACTACCAGTTGAACTGTAGGTATCATCCTGTACTAGACATTACAATTTTACTTACAATTTAAAACAGAGTTACTGTTCTATCAAAAATAAAAATGTGATCAACACCTACATTATAACCAATGTAATACATATCCGATACATATTATTGTCAGTTTATTTGTATTTTATCTATGTATATAAGTACACGAATATCAAATTTTAGTTTTCTTGTCGTTCGCGACATAGAAATTAAAATTACAATAACACCCTCAAGTTTTACAATAAAATTTCGAGACGTCGCTAATAATATAACAACAGGTTTGAACATATAATGAACGGGAATGATACAATGTTAGTTTGTGTGTGTTTAGGATATTAAGTAACGAATACAGATTGTTACAACCGAAATAAGCAATATAATTTTGGGATATGAAATAAGCAATATAGATTGGATTTTATGAAATCGATTTATTTATTTTGGCCTGATTTTAAGGCGTAATCCAAATAGCAAAATGAGAGCTTGTTTTATTCAAAAAATTCGTTTAACGATTTGTTTCCATAATATTTTCGAAAACCAAAAGTATTGAAAGCAGCGCTGCGTAATCTGTATTCGCCTCTTGTCTGTGGTGTGGCATTTTGTACCACAGACTGTGCATGCTAAAATAGGCTTTAACAGAAGGACAGGGAAGTATGGCAATTGTGAAAACATACATTCATTTCATTAGGCACATTAGAATTAAATGTTCAGTTTAGTTTTGTAACATAACCTTTTTAATACAAGTCGTAATTATGGTTATTTCATTATACGTAAACGCTTGAAGTGATATGACCTGATCTAGCCAGTTCAAACTGAATTTGCAAACATTAATCCTAAACAGTCGATCTAGTTAATTAAAACAACACAGTACTTATTGCATCTTGCGTGTTTCAGGCAAAATTACTCTCAAATAAAGTTCTTTAAAATTTCAATTCAGTTTCTTACTATTTATTCTACTTCATTCTTTTTATCTTATAAGAAGGAAAACTGAAGCGTTTGCGAATAAGGAATACAAAAGTCGCTAACTCCTACCCTCAGTTGTTGATCACCCGTTTAGTTTTGTGTTGCTAAGGCAAGGAATACCAGGATTTGTGGTAGAATTAAAAAGAAAATGCTGTTACGAACTGTTTACGAGCATGACATTCCCGGCCGGGTAGACAGGGTCCAATATTGTTTGCGGCATGTTCTTTTATTTGTGTTGTGTAGCGTTGCATGCTTCTGTGTCCTTCATAACGCACTTATATCATAATTTTTTGTGTAGTTTTTTATTTTATTTTTACGCTTTACCGCATTCTCAAAACGCTTTCGAAGTTTGAACGGCAAAATTACCGACCTAAAATTTTGGTAATTTTTTTAATCAAACGACGAATCTTGGTACGCGACACAATGAGATAGTCGTTAGCTGTAATAATGTTAATGGAAATTAAAATTTTAAGTGTATGTTGATGCTATCTTACAACGTAAACGGATTTTGAATTTGGGAGACTTGCCGTGTACCTAGATCACTACACAGATCAGATCACTGGATCTTTGATGAGTTTCAACACTCCGTGTATGGTACAGGATGTGAAATATCCCAGCCAGTGAGAACCAAATACTTATAAGCGATTCGAAATGCAGTTTTAAAACCGCGATGGTCGCGCAACAAACTCGAACCTTGCTATTTTCCAAAAAAATGTACGTTCACACGCGATATTGGCAAAATATTAAATCAGTACAAAAATTGAGGATCACTTAAAGTAGAAGAAAGAGGTGCACGTCAGCAAGCACGCGTGTCGGCTCTATCCATGCGGTAGACTGTTGAGGCTTTGACATATCGAGTGTTATTGGTTCTTTTCTGAATTTCACTTTTCATATTTAGTAAATTTTAACAATAAACCAAATAGAACGCATTTGTCTTACTCTCTGGTGCTGTATATAAGAACTTGCAGTCGTTTCACATAGAGTGGCGACTATATTTCTGTCTACCCACAAGAGAATAAAGTCACCTTAATCTCCCAATTTCAAAATCTCACACAATATTTTAAAATGTTTTAAATGTAAATGATGATTCTTCTGTGTGATTGTTATTTTAAGCAATTTAATAATGAAGAACGCATGGTCACGTTGGCTTACGCACTGTCTTTTAATCTTTATAATAATAAAATGCTCAGAAAAATAACATACACTTGTTTGTTGTAAGACACTTATAATCGTACAATTCGATCGCTGGTTTGATATGTGCGCGTGTTAGACTGATCAGAGTTCGGCCACCTTATACTAAAATTAATTTCAATTTTGTTTATAACTTGGCGTGTATGTTAACTCTTAATTGTGAGTGTTCCTGAGCCGTCGTGATCATGTTAAATGAATTGCATCTGTAAATAACTTTGGTAGAAGACCAGCACATTGATCAGTGTTGTCTAAACCGATAAAATCTACCAAATTGTATTACTTACTATCACTGGATCCGTTAAAAAGGTCTTTCAAACAATGCTCTTCGTTTTTTTTTTTTGTTTTTACAAAGAAAGTAAAGTCCTTTTTGTCTGATCCAAAGCATTGTCACTCCACTAATAAGTTTTTCAAAACACAGCTGTTTGTTTCAGTTTTCTTTTCCATCCCAATAATATCTATGTTTCGAAAAACTACCGTCGCGGATCCGACTTAGATTGACAGTTTTGACAGTTGTCAAATTGATTGTCTAGATCGCGTCAAAATTCAATTTAAGTTCAGTCCGTGAATGTTAATCGTGCAGTGTGACAAACGCGACGAGGGATTTTCAAAAGTGACTGAAGAAAAAATAAGAATTGAAATGTTTAAAATTGAATTGTAAAGTATTTATAACGCGGTGTCACGCAGCGCGGTCGGCATACAGTGGTCGCGTTGTATGGGCATCGCTTGTCGTTAACACTGACGTCGGTGGCGGGTCGCGCAGACGAAACGATACTTAGTAAATAATCTTAAACCCATTATGTCAGTCATAAAAATAAATCAGATATAATTCGTTTCCGCATTGGCCGTGTTGGGATTTAGACCCATAAGAAAGCTTAGTTCAGAATGTTGTGAAATCAGGGTTATAAACTTCAACATGGCGCCACCGTCACGTCAAGCGTGAATGTAAGGGCTTGGGTTGGGCGCGGCTCATTCGGCGTCCGACCGTCGAAGCATTCGCACCGCTACCGCAGACTCAAATGAGGTTTTGATCTACATATAATTTACAATTTGATGAACTCTGTAATTCAGCAATGTTACCCAGCTCGCTGTGTTTGAACGTTTGATGTTACGCATTACTGAATTATGTGTACTAAATGTTTTATTTCTCATCCTGGTTAGTTGATCGAATTGTTACGTGTGTAGGGAGCATTAGCTTGTGTGCTCGCCCACTGAACTAGCTGCAACATTAGCCGCTCACTGTCCGTGCCGCCAGAGCCATAATGACAATCAAAACCTCATTTCCCAACGGTACTGTACCACATGCAATGAACGCAACTATAACTTTTGCTGGTCGCAATACGCGGGTAGTGAACCGTAATTGGAATGCGAAGGTTATTGTTGCGGTCAGTGCGGTGCGGGGGCTCGCAGGTAACGGTCGGGTTGCACTGCGCGATTTTGAAGTGCCAGTTGTTCCAGTGACCCCGCCACTCGGCGCATACCCTCAACCGCAACCGCCGCAGGGACCGTTCCTGCCGGCGCCGCCCCACCAGGCCGCACCGCAGTATGGAGGTAAGAACGGACGCCGACATACTAGCACTACATGTTCAGAACGCTTCTCGTATACATGCGACTGTTAAACATTTTTATATAAAACTAGCAGACCCGGCCACACGTTGCTGTGGCTAAGGTTTTTGTTTCTAAATAACACGCGGTCGGTTATGCTAATACAAAAAATTGACAAAGTAAGGACAATTGGATTTCACTGTATTGCGTTTTCTACGAAATAAATTTCACTTATACTTTAGCCTCAGCAACACGTAGTGCATATGCCATTAAATTGTAGTTTATGTAAAACGTTGGTATTTTTAACACAGCGCCATCTGTTTTAGACTTATGAAACTTACAATTAATAACAACATAATAAATCATTTTATTGTTAATTAATAAACATTGCGACCATTAATCGAAATAAGAACCATCCTATCTTTCAAGTTGGATCAAACTGCACGCGGTGTGCAAATTTAATTTAAAATCGGTTAAGTAGTTTAGGAGTCCATCGCGGACAAACAACGTGACACGTGATTTATATATATTAAGATTATGTAGGCAATTAATAGAAAAAAAATAGCATTGAATAAGTAGTTCATATTACTAAATAAAGCTTGTTTATAGTATAGAATTAGTCTTAGAGATAGTGTAATGAAAGTATGAAAATAAAGTGTTGAAATAAACATCGTAGTGGCGGGTTTTCCAGTGGCGGGCGGCTCCCCGTACGGCGTGACGTTCGGGGGCGCGGGCGCGGGGGCCGGGGGGGTGTACGCGCCCCCGCCCTACGAGCAGCTGCAGCACCACCAGGCCATCCCGGCCCTTAGCCAGCAGCTACCGGTAACCACGCTTTGTACTCTTTGTTTTATATTAGGCAGTCAACATGAAAGAAGAGCGCACGCGGCAGAGATGCGAATGTTGTGATGGATGTGAGGAGTGACAAGAATGGACAAGATAAGGAATGAGTATATCAGAGGAAGTTTGAAAGTAGCCCCGGTAAGCAACGAATTAAAGAGCGGACGGTTAGCGTGGTATGGACATGTGATGCGTAGAGAGGAGATGTATGGAAATGGTAATGCAAGGTAGTGGGGGAAGAAGTCGACCGAAGAAGACACGGATGGAGTGTGTGAATGACGATATGAGAGAAAGAGGAGTGAGTGTTGAGCTGTCGGCTGATAGAAGAAAATGGAAGAGAAAAATTAGCAGTGCCGACCTTACCTAGTGGGATAAGGTGGAGGCAAAGAAAAAGAAGAAAAAGGTTGCGTTCCGTGGCGCTCCTAGAAGCAGTCTGTTTGATGTTGAATCAGTATTTAAATAAAATCCAACTTCAAGTAGATTGTCCAGCCGAACACACTACGAACAGACCCCCTCCCCTTAATGTCCCCCCAGCAGCATCCCACCCCTGCCTTACGTGGCAGGGAGCTTCTGCCCGGGTAGTGGGGTTCGCCCCGAGAACCTTTGCATGCCCCCGTAAGGGGGTACGATGACCCCGATTGAGATTGAGAAGTAGATTTTTTGAATTAGAATTGTCTGTGTCGTCAGATGTACAGCCCAGCGGCGGCAATGTATGCGGCGGCGGCGGCAGGCTACCCCGGGTACATCGGCTACCCCGTGCAGTACTACCCGTACTACCCGGCGGTGCAACCCTCCATCCAGCCGCTTCGCCCCACCATCATGATACCGGTAACTATCCCCACACGCGGCTGCGGATGGCGACGTCTGCTTGTGCACAAAACCAGCCCCGCGGAAGCAGCCTTCTTTGAATCTTTGAACAATAATTTATAATTTCACCACAAATCGCTGAGAGTGGCGGAGGCCTGCGGAATGGTGTCCGGTGCACCGTATCACGCGTCGCACACATTATTAAAATCGGTCCTTTCATTCAGGTGGATTCCAGGGACACACCTACAGAAGAATTATATTAATTTAAAAGTTTACTTAGTCTAAAAAATAAATTTTTTGATGAACTTTTATAAATGCAGAGTGGTAATGCTTCCCTACAGAACGGGTTCGAAGCCGGAGGTCGGTTCGAGGGTCTGGCGCAGAGCCTCCTCCCCCCCGCGCCCCCCGGCGTGCCCCCCTCCCCCGCGCACCTCGCCGCGCTGCAGCCGCACCAAGTGCTGTGAGTATACCGCGCGCCGAGGAGCCGGAGCCGTGTGCCGACCGTATGAACTATCAGAACTGCTTCTTTATGGAAAGCTTGAGAAATTAATTTAATTCTATACGTATGTCCTCCAGTGGCGGCTGACCACCAGCTGCCAAGCGGACTGCCAATGTGCCATTGCAACTAAGATGATGATATTGTTTCAGGTGGCGCTAGTTCTAGATGGTAGATCGTAATATTGTCCCCGGGCCGCGCCGGACGGTCGCGCCCCCCGCTGCCTGCACAGCCCGCCTCGAGAAGACCCGATTAATTATTGTACACAATCTACACGCAGGGCGGCGCCCCCGGCGTGCGCCACTGTATCTGCGGACTCACCGGAAGTAATAGTGGGCGTGTGAGGTCGCCGCACTCCCTGTAACAGCCATAAAGTTGGATGTTGGTGTGCGAGCGGCGCGCGGGCCGCAACACACTGTCGATCAAAGCTATCCAGAATAAACTATTTCATGAATAAAACGTAAATTCTCAGGAATGCTCACCGCATCACTATCACAACGGCTCACAGATGTGTACTCAGTACTGTCGACCGCGCGGCTTAGACTCTAGTAGAGTTGCGTCACATCCTTCTTTATGGTCTGAAGACTTGCGGCGCCCCCGGGGGGTGGCGGGGCGGCGGCTCGGCCGTGCAGTACTACGGCGGATTTAACTTAGATTTATTAATCATTATCTGTACTGTGTCCCCGCACCCCCGCACCCCCGGCCCCCGCGCCGCGCTCCAAATGTCTCAATAAGGCATAAACGTGGAGCGTGTCAAGTGACCTCGGCCGGCAGCCTCTTAGCATTGTTATTGACATTGCCAAGGGGTTGTAGTGGCGGTGCCGGCGGCGCGGAGCGAAAACTCAGGCAGTACATTTAATTACAAATTTCATTTATTAATAAAAAATATATAATTATTAGGAATGGGGAATTAGCCATTTAGAAAACAGCAAAGTAATCGGCTTTGTTAACGTAAAACTATTTATTGAACCGCACGCGGGAATCGCGGTCCCTCCGCGGGCTCCTCACTGACTCGACCGGCTCCAAACTCGTACAGAAACGAATCCCCAGGATCAACGTAGTGTTGAAACAAACCATTTTGTTATTATAATTCAGTAAAATAGAAAGTTGTCCACTTTCAACATATTTCGTCTCTAGTGATGATACATATATTTTTTATTAATAAAACGCAAAAATGGAATATATAGTTATAAATTAATAAATATATTTAAAAAAGATGGTTGTGCGTGGCGTGCGAGTGAGAGAGAATGTTTTATTATTATTATTATTTTCGTTTTGTTGTCAAAACGTTTCTTGCGGAATGACAAACGCATCGAAAGACGTTCGAATCTCGTTATACTTGACATCTGTCAGCCGTGACGTCTGTCAAACCTGACAGCTCTGTGATTATTGCCCTTTGCGCTTGTGCAGCCGACGCGGGGACGGGCCCACGGACCGCAGCGGAAATGGATTTTTTTTGACGAATGAAATAAATTGGAATAAAATGTTGAAGATCGCTAATAAACAAAATTAACTTCGATTCGCAATTGACGATCCCTTTAATGACAATTTGCCAAAAGAGTCGCGCGCGGACAAGTCTACGTCGTCAAAGAATAAAAAAAAAACTATAGAAAATTGTTCACTAAATTTTTGGAAAATTAATAAACTTTGTATTAGCAATGAAATAACATATCTAGTAGCTAGAGCGGCTCAGTGGCCGAGTCCTGGCGGGACCGGGCCGCTCTCGCACGGAGTCCGGGCTCTGTGCTTTGAAACTAAGGAAAGTGCTCATGAGTGCTCACGTGTCACTGTTTCGATAGAAACATCTGTCGTGTTTGTGATCAAAGATCTAGTTACGGAAAACTATTCGAATAAGTGAATCTCATTATTTTGTAACTATTTGATTTGAAAAACTATATTTTGTTTGTAACCCCCTGGTTGTGGCGAGCCCCCCTATTGATTTCAACTAAAAAGCAGCCATGATTGTGTTCAGTAGTACTCTCGTGTGCTCACAGCGGCCGGCCGCTCCGCATTGCGCGGCGGGTAACTCTGACAACAGCAGCTGTTGCGAGGTCCCGTGTACTTAGTGTTTATTTTGTTATGAAGTCGGCGATAGTCCTTGATTAAAAGTTCACGTCGGATGCCAAATCGTCTTTTCGCTCGCATTAAAAGTGTACAATTTCCAAAAATATTCGAAATTGAGTTAATATCCGGAATCATTTGGTATCACCAGTATTTTTCTCATAAATACTGTCAAAAGACCGTGGTTTAGCTTTATTTTTGTTTTTTGTTTACCCATGTTTTGACTACTATTAACCAAATTAATACATAACTTTATCTTACTTTAATAGACAGATGATGTAACTGGTATAAAATAAAAAAGAAATTTTGCAAAGATGAATAATATTAAAAATACCACATGTTGAATCTTTAAAAGATTCTCCTGTAAAATTAGTAAGTTTTGAGATTATACAGTTTTAATGCGAAATATAGGAACATATGACGTCACGAACCGACTGACAGTTTACCCGGGATCGCAACTAATATTGAATGTGTGACGTTTGAGCCCAGCCGGGACGGTTGCTTAGTGTTGGAGGGGTCCGTCTCGCGGCCTGCACGCGTTGTATGTAGTCTTGTTGTTAAATGTATATTTTTATGTTCCTTTAATTGCGTATATGTACCATGAAATCATGTAAACGGAAGTACACCAGTTGAAGTTAATTATTTCTTGTGTCCTGTAAATTGGATTCAATTGTAAATCTAATTTCATTTCTCGGCGGCGCGTCCTGACGATGCGGCGCGCCCTCCGAGCGATGACTGATGACTTGTGATTTAATGTACATTAGTATAACATTCCGTTTGAATTATGCAACTGAATCTCATCGAGAACTCCATATCAAGATGTATCTAAGTGACCTTCGTCGTTAATAAAGTGAATAATGTTCTTCAGTTAAGATTCAAATGCGCGTATTGAACATTACATCAATTGAATATGCAATTTCAAAAAGGGCACATCTCTGAAAATGTAAAATGTTCAGGAAATGAAAAATATTGATTATTTTCTAAAGCAGTGTAAAATTTAAAATATCAATTTTTGAGATATTTTTTTGTGTTAATTAGCAATTGAAAACGTATTTGACAAAATATGCGGCATGTGCCCCTTTCGAAATTGCATATTCAATTCTAACTGCGATCCTCACGAATGCATTTATAGATTAATAAAATTTTATCATCTATCAAGGATCCAAAAACTTTGATATTATGACAATTTTGTTATGAAATATTGTAAGCGCTGACTTGATGCGCGTTCAAACTATGAAATAGTATCAAATGTATATTGTAGGTGGTCGGCAGGCGACTGCAAACGGATTCTTCATGTAATTGAATACAGTTTGTAAGTGAAAATGCGTTTTGCTCAATCGCGGAGTATGGGTACAGTCGCGTGCAATATATAGCATAATTATTATTTTGTTTCCAATAAAATCAGATGAAAATACAAATGTTTGTTTCACTCATTGTTGATGTTTCCGAGGCTTGTTGATTGATTGATTGTTGATGTTTTTTTTATTTTTTACTAGCTGACCCGGCAGACTTCGTAGTGCCTCAATCGATAAATAAAAGACCTAAACTTTTGTATAAAATAAACTTTAACCAAACAAAAGGAAAAATAAAATTATTATTTTTATTTAATTCCGAGCATTTTCATATATATTTATTTATCTTTTAAACCTTATCTGGACTTCCACAAATAATTTAAGACCAAAATTAGTCAAATCGTTTCAGCAGTTCTCGAGTTTTAGCGAGACTACCGAACAGCAATTCATTTTTATATATAGAGATTGCTTAGATGGGTAGACGAATTCACAGCCCACCTGGTGTTAAGTAGTTACCGGAACCCACGGACATCTACAACGTAAATACGCCACCCACCTTGAGATATAAGCTCTAAGGTCTCAGTATAGTTACAACGGCTGCCCCACCCTTCAAGCCGAAACGCATTACTGCTTCACGGCAAAAATAGGCAGGGCGGTGGTACCTAGCCGTGCGGACTCACAAGTGATCCTACCACCAGTAAAAAAAACAGTTCGGCGTTGAGACGAACACAGAGTCACGATCACAGAGCGTCCCTTGGTGAAGAATACTTACCACTGTCACCCGTCAATTGAGGAAGGAGAGAGTCCATGTAGGTAGAAAAATAAAACTCAGAAATAGCAAAATGAATGGCACATTTATATTTAATTAATATTATTCATTTTTATAATTAGACCTTTCTTGTAATTATATCATTTTTATTCTATGCATTTGAATTGTAAAGAAAAATATATCAAATGCTCTATGGTACAGTGTTGGGCTGCTAGTGTTGCCATTATAATAAAACAGAAAAAAAAAACAAAAAAATAATAATAACAAAAGCCTCATTTTGTACAATCTCCAGGATGTAGCGGCGGATGAGTGCCACATTTATTTTATTGACGATTCATAAAAAAAATCTGAGCATCAAAATATTGCGAAAATAAATTACAGATTTACGCGTACAGATTACAAATAATTATAAAAAAAAAAACTCTTATAAGATACGACATACGCAGTCCGCATAGACAACAAATTATAGATAAAAACTTAATTTTACGCTAAAAAATGGAAGAAAGTCAAACTAAAACTACGAACGTTCTGAGAGTGATTACAAGCTATTGTCGGATGCGCGCGGTCCGGCCGGCGGCAGTCCGCGCCCGACGCGCCGTCCGCCGGCCGGATCCGGCCCTAGCAGGTGTCGCTCGCCGTCCGCGCGGCCAACAGACTCCTCAGTGGATTGTCGATCTTAATGCGTTGCAATAAAGAATATATGCATATTTCATACTATACGTCGCATTGACTATTTATTAAATATTGTATAAGAATGTACGAGAGTTATATTTACGCGACATGTGAATATAATTGGATTCAACATGGGTAACAAATAAAGCTCAACCAATAAAGTTTCTAAACTCGATCCATTCGATCGTAAGTGTTCTGCTGCCGCCGGATCAGTTGAGGTTCGTGAGGCCTTCGATTTGACACTCGGAGCCCGCGACACAGTACAGTTGGAGTCCGAGTATAAAATCAAATCACGGAAAAGCAGCCGTTTAAACATTAAATGAAAAAGTAATCTAACAATACAACTTACCGCTATATAATACAGAAACTTATACATTGAACAGAACATCTGCCGCTGCGGCTAACTCACTGAGGTGCGCGGTCCTATACCGATATTGTTTAATTTAAAAAATAATCAAAATATTGACATGTGGGTCCCGCGGCCCCCCCGGTCCCCGCCTGCGACTGGGCTGGGCGCGTATCTTCAGGGGATCATACTCTAAGTCGATCTGATCTCATGTATACATATCATTCTTTGAGTGACTGGGTGAGTGAATAAATCTAGATCACCATGTAACAACAAGAGCCCCCGGGGGCGGCGTGCCTCCCGCCTCCACCCGCGCGATCAACCAATAACACGGCGAGCTATTTAATTTAATTATAATAAAATAAATATTTATCTCAACGACTCTACCGAAGCCGACTGCCAACTTTATACTTTACTCGTTATAACTAAACAACTGGTCCAGTACAAATTGTAATCGTGCGCGGACGTTGCGACGAGCGGCGAGCTGCCCCCACCCCCCAACCCCCCGGCACGCGCTGCGGCCCCGGGGCATCACACCAAGAGTTCTCACCAAAATTATTCTCATTGAAAATGCAAAAAATGTCACAGTGATGTGTGCCAAGAGATATTTGTGCAACAAAACTATGTCCCCCTATATTGTCACGTGCGAACATCACGCGGCCCCCCGGGGGGGCCTTGCTGTCCTCTCTAACGAGTGGTACTTTTAGTCTGATTCGGGACCCAACGTGAAAATAAATCTAAAAAAATCGACAAAATTCGATTTGAATTTCACTGGAGTTTTTGTACAAAAATAATAAACAAAACTTAAGTACTTTCTTAAGTTAGCAGCCGCTCCTCCCACGCCGTCACGCTGCGTCACGCGTCGTCACAGGCGCGACGCAGCGTGACGCAGTGACGCGCGTCACACCGATTTAACGTAAATTAAGATTCCTTAGTTGAAATAATGATTGAATGATTGAAATATGATTACCATAGTTTCAATTTCAAACGAATACAAATGTAAATGTGTAGTCGCTGGGCGAGCGCCTGTCGCAATAATAATGTAAAAAAAAACCTCTTAATTAAAGATATCTTCTCCTTAATTTATAATTATATATAATTATTGTAAAAGTAACTAAATCAATATTTTACAGATTTCTGAAATCGTGCAGTCGACTCCGCGCGGCCCCAGAATGTGGCTACGTGTGGTGAGGTCCGCGGGCTCCTCCCGACACCGAGCGGAATGTCACAAGCGCGGCGCGCGGCGTCGCTCGCGTCCCGCATGCGTAACATCGATCCTCGTACACAAAATACGATTTACTTGATTTTTTAATAAATTTCAAATACTTTTTTAACACCGTCAATAGTCACAGCAATGAAAATGTAAAATTTCATATATATAATATGTATATACCTATGTATATTCCTATTTACTAATATTGTACACACTTATGCACTAAACAAGTCCGATGTTCACTGAGCACTGCAGCGGGGGGGCGCGACGCCGCCGACGCCCCCCAACGCCCCCCGGCCGGCCCCCCACCGGCGCTAAGGGGAACTTAATATATTATATAAATACGCAATGTATCCCATTCTCCCGATCAACAGGAAATTTAAAAGTAAAATTAAAATAAAAACTTAGCAACAGAACGAACACAGTCGTCAGTGTCCGGTCGCGGGGCTGGCGGCGCCCCTACAGCGCGCGGGGGGCGGCGCCGGGGGGCAGTGCCAGTGCGGCGGGGGCGGGGGACGCGGGGGGGCGTCGCTATTGCTGCGGGGGGCCCGTGGGGGGTTGGCCCGGTAGTTGTCCCATACCCTGCAATACAGTTTTATTTTATTTGTATTATTTATTTATTTATTATATAATTTATAGTTTTATTTATATTATTTAGTTTACTATTATAATTTCTTTGTGTTTCAAAAATATTTTAAATATCCCATACTTAAAAAAGTAAAATGCACCCAAATCTAGAAATCTATTGTTAGAAGATGATGATGACATTGGAGGCGTGGCCTAAGTGACGTCAAGGATGGTGTGACGTCGGGAGGGCGCGTGGCGAGATGTTGTTGGAGGGGCGCGTTTGGGCTCGAGGCGCGTTGGCGCAAGGCATCGTTCTCTTTTGCTTGCGACAGTCGGGACGGACGGACGTTCACATCGTTGCACAATCGTTGTATTTTATTATTCAAAGNTATTTTCATATATTTGTTAGTCGTTTGTTTTGTGTCTCGTTAATTTGTTAATAATCTGTAGTGTATCGTGTTGTCGTAATATAGAACTATTTCTCGTATTGTTTCGTTTAATTTTTTATATCCAGTAAACTCCAGTCGTGCGTCGGAGCGGACACACACACTTTTTTTTATAGTTTTATTTATATTATTTAGTATACTATTATAACATTTTTGTTTCAAAAATATTACAAGTATCTCTTATACTTAAAAAATTAAAATGCACACAAATCTAGAAATCTATATATACAAAAATGAATTGCTGTTCGTTAGTCTCGCTAAAACTCGAGAACGGCTCGACCGATTTGGCTAATTTTGGTTTTGAATTATTCATGGAAGTCCAGAAAAGGTTTAAAAGTTTAAATAAATATGAAAATGCTCGGAATTAAATAAAAACAAACAATTTTGTTTTTCCTTTGATGTGTCCCCCGTCGGACGGATTCCGTTTGTTTGTTTTAAGTTTATTTTATACAAAAGTTTAGGACTTTTATTTATCGATTGAGGCACTACCAAGTCTGCCGGGTCAGCTAGTTATTAATAAGAAATATAGTGAGAGTGCGATAGAGAAGTAGAGAGTGGGTGACGTACGGGCATGGGCTGGTAGTGCTGGAGGGGGGCGGCCAGGAGTTTGGGCGCCTCCTCCGCCTTTTCTTCTTCGCGTCGCTTCAAGCACGCCGCTTTAGGATTTAGATTGCGTTCTGAAAGAGTAACATGGAAATTTTAATAAATGAACTAATTTTTTTAATGCTTAGATGAGTGAACGAGCCCACAGCCCACCTGGTGCGAAGTGATTACTGGAGCCCCGTAGACATCTACAACGTAAATGCGCCACCCACCTTGAGATATAAGTTCTAAGGTTGAGATACTTGAGAGTATAGTTACAACGGCTGCCCCACCCTTCAAACCGAAACGCATTTTGCTTCACGGCAGAAATAGGCAGGGCGGTGATACCTACCCGCGCGGACTCACAAGAGGTTCTACCACCAGTAATTACGCAAATTTTAATTTTTTCGAGTTTGATTTTTATTACACGATGTTATTCCTTCACCGTGGACGTCAATCGTGAACAATTATTGTTAAGTACGTATTTCATCAGAAAACTTGTTACCCGCCTGCGGGATTCGAACACCGGTGCATCGCTACACACGAATGCACCGAACGTCTTATCCTTTAGGCCACGACGACTTAGAATTACTGCGTTCAGCCGGTGCCTTACCAGGACCTTTTTCGTCGCTTACCACCGACTGTCAAATTAACTTCCCCCAACCCCCCGGTGCATCCCCCGCCTTGCGACACGCCCTTCTTCAAACAAGTTCTGACCGGCATGTCGAGGGGGCGGGGGGCGGCCCCCCGGGTGCCAATAATCACTACGATACAGTAGCGGCGGGCGCACCGACCTCTGACTTGTTGCTCCAGCGTCATGATGACTTCGACGGCCATGTTGAGGATGCCCAGCTTGGTCTGCGGCTTGTCGCTCTTGAGGTGCGTCATACACATCCTGCCCAGCTCCTTCAGGGCTTCGTTTATGTCCCTTATCCTTATCCTGTAATGTGGGATTAGCATTTGTCATCGCTCCTGTAGCTTGGCGTCCAGTGTTACTCCCACCAAAATGCGTTCAGTACAAATGTATTCCGACGGTGCGAGTTCACCAGATAGTATTTAAATCATTGAATATCTAACTGAGTGATCTACTAACGCGTCTATGGTTCGATAACCGTAATGAAGGCGCGGGGTCACAGTGTGTTAACTGAAGATTTAATGAAGCATTTTCCTCGACCGATGGTGACTGTGTTATGCAGCGCGTCAATCGGGACCCTACTCAAAGTTCCACCACCCTCAACCGAATCACAGTAACAGACATCATATGTATTAGACTACTAACAAAAATACAAAACTTAGGAAAACGATATTACTTTTCGGGGCTCTATAGTTAATTAAGAGTTAATAATATGACATACGTCTATGGACAACAGTTCCCGAGCATCACCAGTAGCGATACTGGACTCGCTATTTTTTCATTCTCCTACCTATGCTGATAGCCTTGAGAGGCTATTTCAGGTTCTTAACATGTAGGTGAGCTCACGCGGCTCAAACCGGGAGTGTTGCTAACACCGGCCCTAGCGAGAGCCGTGCTTCGCAGAATCTACCACCGGATCGGAAACACGACCCACTGAGAAGATCCGGCGAGAAACTCAGTGGACTGCAGATCTCGCTAGCAGGAGCATAGTACTTGTAAACTTAAACAAAGTAACAAAGCCTATCTGTTAATTTGTTTGAGCTTGTTTGCATACACACGTGTGCCACTTGACAAGTACCATACAGCTACTGCGCATACGTACAAGCTGTCTCTACAAACTGCGAGACGACACAACTCACAATATATTTGATTCCCTTAGTATTATAACTCTATATCAGGGGTTCCCAAACTTATTTTGTCTACTGCCCACTTTGAGAGTAAATTATTTTTAAACGCCCCCATTGTTTCACCTACCTAAAAACCACTATAGCGAGAACTCAGTCAGTGTCTAAGAGTCTTCCTAGATGAATTTACAAATTGCCTCCAAGCCTCTACACCACGCCCCCATATTTTTTTTGGGTCTCTTACCGCCCCCCTTTATGCCTACAGCGCTCACAAGGGGGCGTTATCGCCCACTTTGGGAAAGGCTGCTCTGTATAATTTGACAAATGTACGTAGTTTCCGGTATTAAATAATTTAGTTTGATTGTTAGTTTGTTTGTTTTGTGAATTTCCTATTTTCCGGATTACGTTTCAATTATTTCAGCATCTGAAGACAGTATTCGAGTGTTGTAATATTTAAGATTAAAACAAGTCAAGTCGGTCCATTGTGTGGAGTGGTGCGCTCACCAATCAGAAGTATGTATTTGTGCGGACGCGACTCTCGCATTCAGTGGTGATCGCGGATTCTCTTTAAATAACACTAGCTGGCAAGAGGAAGCTGCAGAGACGAGATCTTACCTCTCCCTCGCGTTGTTGGCCTGCCGCCTCTCTTTCTCCCTCAAAGCCTTTGCCTGTGGGTCCGCCTCATCATCCCCTTCGTCCGCTGATGAACAACTGACGCCACCAAACAGTAACATTGAATTTCGACTCGTTTTGTAAGACTAAACTGATCCCAGCGTCGCTACGACGCGGCGGCCCGTGGACATCGGCCCTCATCAAGTCGCTCTCTGCTCATTGCATTTTGTGAGAGCTCAGAGTCACAACACTAAATCGGCGTGAGAAGAAGAACGCAAGATCACTTCAATACCAGTTAATATAAAAAACAATTACATTTATCAGGAAACTTGTCTTTGCAAATTTACGAGCTGACATTACAAAGGAGATGAGTTTTCAAATTAAACTACCCGCGAAATTAAACGTTCGTGACGTCACGGCGTAGCACGCAGAGGACGACTAGAGACCTCCGGACAAGAGGGCAGCACGAGAGGGGGAGGGTGCCGGGGGGCCATTGACAACTTGAAGCACAAGAAAAAAGCAACGAAACAGTGGAGGACTATTTTGAAACCTCAATTTCGATAACTAGTTGGACTGAAGGACGGGCCGGCAGTTTGAGTGCGAAAAAATCTCACAATTTGAATCCTAAAGTTTTAATTCAATTAGAACTCTCAATAATGCAATTAGTTGGGTATTTGAATTTTTCGCTCATGTTTTTTATCGGAAACATTAAAAAAATTAGACTGAATCGGAAAATGAGACGGAACGCCAGTGCGGGTGCCACGCGGGGGCGACACAGGAACATTACCACGGTTGCGATAGCTCCAAGCGGGTTCGAGTTACACTCATTACTCATTACTATCTCTGAACTTTTGAACCGGCCGATAATTCGCTGATCGTGCGTAAACTTACTTCGAAGAGCGCAATACATCAATAGAAGAGTCGCGTACACGCCCCCTTCCCTCCCCCTCCCCGTACAATACTGCGCCACTAGAAAGCTTAAAAACTACAAACCACACTCTTGAGCAGACCTCCCCCTATGGGGTCACATTGCACCACCCCCGTGGGTGGACCACTCCTCCTTTTGGGGAGTGTTTACAAGTCGGTCCTTCCCCGCTTTGGTCTTCACCTTATGGGGAGCCCAGAGCGGGTGAGCGCCATCAATTGTGCAGTGGCCCCCCTCTAACTTGTAAAAGGGGGACCGCGGCATAGGGCCGGTGGCGGGCCCTATCCGGTTCGCTAGCTGTTATTTGCTTGATGTATATATATAGTTAGCTTTAAGTAGTTGTAGATTATTAGTTAATTTAGTTTGTAGGAAACAAAAAATCAAGCAGACGACAGCCCGGCGCACATTCCTGACCAGACTCAAGCCAATGTGTTATGTCTAAGTATATATAGATGTTCATTGCGACCGATAGCACGCTGCGAACAGCCCTCCTCCTATATCACCCCTGACTTTTATGGCAGGGAGTTCACACAATGGGGATTGCCTTAAGGCACGCTCCATGCCCCCGCAAGGGAGCACGATGACCCTTCTTAGAGCAGACCAGATAGACCTAAGATCTAGCTCCTAGCGCCTAGGACCTTAGTTAACACACTGCGACCCGCGGGATTATTGCAGGCCTCGGCTCGGATGTTTTGAGCGTATGTATAATAAATCAATTTACAATATTTGCTTTCAATTATGGCGATGTATTATTTAAACTACATAATAGTTTCCAATAGATATTCTCGCTTTTTCAACCACCTATAGTTTCAAATATGTAGATTAATCTTTGTAACAATTAAATATTTTGTTCCAAGTGGGGACACCCTGTACAGGCGCGGCCCCCGGGGGCACGCGGCCTCCATCCGACCCGAGACCCCTAGGGCTGGTGAAGTTACCTGCTGAAATGTAGGAGTACACTTTTTAGTACGCAGTTAGTACGCCTCCAAACCTCAAATATTGGTTTATTCGCCTCCGTCCAGATATATGAGGTTCGTGAGCGCACGAGTGTGGGGGGCTCGGCGCGGTGGAACAGTTTGTAAATAATCAAACCTCGCTCTTTTAGAAATGACAACGGCTTTACTATGGATGTTAATGAAATTATACGTACAAATAAATCATTGACATGAACACTAAAAACTAGGGAATTTCAATATAAACTGTGTTCCATTATTTTGAACAAAAACTCTACTATTATCGGGCTCATTTCAACTTCATCACTAGCCCCGTTATTGCGACCCAACCTCGCCCCCCTGCTCGACCGCGCAGCCCCCCAACCCCGCCCCCGGTCCCCCCGGTACCCGTACGGACCTCTCCCTGACATTGTTGGCCTGGCGGCGCTCCCTCTCGCGGGCCGCCTTGGTGTCGGGGTCCACGTCGTCCTCGTCGGCGGACGAGCAGCTGCCACAGCGGGTTAAATCATATGTTAACATCTTAACAGTTTTAGTGAAAACTTATTGTATTAGTTTATTCATTTTATAAACGACTTCAAAACATCTAACTCATTAAAACTCTATAACTACTAAACCGAAACTAATCAAAGCTGGTCAAGGGAAGTTTTGTTTGACGTCCCACAACGGCCCCCACCCCGGGGGGAGCCAACGCATCTCATCCGACATTATAAATCCAGATGTTCTGAAGTCGTTTTTAAAAATCTTAAATATTAATTCTCCTTACGATGGCAGACTTGATGAGGGCCGACCGGATGATAAGTGGCCACCGACGCCTACTGTCATCGGTATCGTACCAGGTCCTGCCATTGCGCTGCCAACCGTCAACTCAAATTACACATCGACAATCAACATTCATTAGCGACACACATCTCGGGCCACGCCGCAAATTGAACCGTACTGCTTGAAACATTAGGTCGAAGTTACGATTCAATGGTATTGGCCCAGCTGAAGGGCGTCCCATCGACAGAAATATTAGTCACTATTTTGTATGTTAGTAATTGTGATATATGACATGGATTTATTTAATATTTACAATTAGAGCTTACGAGACAATATATTGATAAATACAAATCATATTGATGGCCATGAACATCGAATGACGATATCTCTGAATATTATCTGATAAAGATTACAGTAACAATAGAAACACAAACAGTTCGAAATAATTCAATTATAAATCTCAGACAATCGAGAAAGACAAGTTTCGTGAGAAAAATAATTGGTTTTTCCGATTAATTGGTTTCATGAAAACTTTGCTTCACAATTCACAGGTTTGTTGAAACTTAATCATTCATTTTAAAAGATTGTAACTCGTAATACCAACCCAAGGGTCATAGATAATATGAAACAATATTTCACAATAAGTTTTGTACACAGATGAATTATTGAGTTCAGAATTGATAAGAGGTGGGGGGGCGGGGGAGGAGGCGGTCGAGGGGTGGGGGTGTAGGTAGCGGAGTACTGTTCTGGTTTGTTAATAAATAATTACAGATGTTACGGATATGTTCGACGAACCGATTGTTTAGTTAACGAGTAAGGGAAGGGGTTAAAAAAACGGCATGAATTTTAAATGTAGGACAGGGGGGAATACAACTGTAGGCGTGTTTGTGTATGTGTGTGTGTGGATACGTACTATCTCCGTGACCGTTTGTTGGAGGGAGGTTTGTGGAGGGCGAGGTCGGCTGATCCCGATGACGAAGGCTTCGAGTCCAGACCCGAGTCCACTGGTTCTTTACGTTTTTCTGTAAAAGCATATTTGAGTTGTGAATCGGTGTGCGCGGTCGCTTCGAGGTAGGAACAGTGGCGCGTCACTCACTGGTGCTGGGCAGGACGTGGCGCTCCATCTTGACGGGCGGCTCCCCGTGTAGGTGTGCAGCGACGGCCAGACGCGCCGCTGTGGACAAAGGCCGGGGTCAGCGCGCCGCTCAACTTGCAGTGGACGGGACGGGGGCGAGCGGGGGGTTGGGGGAACAACGTACCTGGCGGCGGCTGGTGCAGCTCGTGCGGGTACAGCTCGGGCGCCTCGGCGTGGTTCCGCAGCACGTTGATGGCGTCGTCCAGGCGCTCCTCCATACGCGCCCCCTGCGTCAACACACCCCACGTCACACTCAGTGTTGTAGCTGTAGCTTTGGCAGACGTAACAATTACTTTGCTCATTTTTATGAGTCACTTAATTGGTTTTTTTATGAGGTCTATTTCTACTGGGTTTTATTTCTTACATATCCTAGGTGGGAAATCTGTGAAAATATAGCAAATTTTCCTAAATACTTTATGAGCTTACTCAAAAGTTCACCACGTATTAGTCAATCGGCTGTCATCATCGTATCGAGATATTTTAATAATTAAGCAATATTGAAGTCAATTCTTTATTTAAGATATTTTATTGGTGATACATGATGCACGAACAAACATACAGACCGAAAAATAAAGAAGTGCGAGAGTAGAGCCAAAACGCTATATTTCAAGGTCTTTTCTGTACATTCATCTTCTTTTTTTTCTTTTCTTAAATGGGTGAACGAGCTCACAGCCCACCTGGTGTTAATTGGTTACTGGAGCCCATAGACACGTAAATGCGCCACCCACCTTGAGATATAAGTTCTAAGATCTCAGTATAGTTACAACGGCTGCCCTACCCTTCAGACCGAAACGCATTACCGCTTCACGGCAGAAACGGGCAGGGCGGTAGTACCTACCCGCGCGGACTCACAAGAGGTCCTACCACCAGTAAAATCTTCACTTAAATATGTCCATACATACAGGTATGTATCAATTAAAACGAATACATACTATCAAGCATATATAGTGTGTACTTGATAGTATCTGATCATTAATATAACAGTATCTTAGTCTAGAAAAAAGAAGCTAAAAACCATGCGACACTCTCAATACTCAAACTTCACATACGGGAACGCGGGAACGTTAACTGTCTGTCTACTTTTGAAGTTACTGAAATCGATCAGATACAAAACTAATTAGTTAAGATGTTGGGGACGACTCGATATTACAGTTCGAGCTATTGGTCAGCCACCGCGCGCTGACCCATCCCACCGAGGAGAAAGCGAGGAGAAGCGGTTCAAGTTTTGGTGGTAAGTGTACTAGCTGTCCCTTTTTCGGCGTGAAATCCGACCATATTACTTAAAAGTTTTAATGTAAAAAGCTTTGTAAATGAGATTTCAGTTACTTTAAACTAATAGAATGTAGCTTTTTAAAGTTTATCTAATAATAAAATATTTCAAACATTACTTTGTTCCTCAAAGCCATATAAGATTACAACTACATACTCTATTATAAACAGTAAGCAAATGAGGCCTATAAAATCAAAGGCAGCTAAATCCAAGTCTGTCAAATATTCAGGTAAACTACAAAAATCGGCCCTAAGCACGTCATTACGGATCCTCCCGATCCATCGAAGTACTGCTCTTGCTAGGTCCAGTGCTAGCAACGCTCCCGGTTTTAGAAGCTGAAATAACTTTGTTCGGATAGCTACGATATTCTTTATTTTAAAGAATGAGAATATTACTAATAATCTGAATTTTAAATGATAAAACTTCGTTTATTAGTACTTAGTACAGAGTAAAAATAAATTTTTTGAACTGAATTTGTTAGAGATTTAGCTGCATTTGTTATAACATGAAAACACTAAAGCGTGTCCAACTAACTAAACAGGATAGCGCCATTGTTAATTCATTCTACGACATTATGGCGTTTAGCTGCCATTGATTTTATAGGCTTCAAATGTTACATTTGAATAATTCCCGTGGGTTCGTTCATCACTTTACAAAGCTACACGCGACGAGGTGGTATTTATTTACAAGGCGCGCAGTATACTCACAACGACGTCGGAGTGCTCCCGCAAGAACACCATGGCTTCGTCGAGCTGTCGCTGTTCTGCGGGCGCGCCCTGCCACAGCACGGGGGGGTGAGGCGACCAGCGGGGAGCTACCTCATCAGGAGGGGGAGGGGGGGCGGCTCTCAACTAACTAACTAACTCTACAGAATTCGTTGACAGAGTTGACTCCGCGTGGAGGGGGACTACAATTTACGACAACTAGAAATTTTGAAGTTATCTTACGCGGGGGGTTGGGGGGCGGGGGTTCAATGCGTGGGCTAGTCAATAGTAGAGTCATTGTAGGGGGATCGAGTGAGCCGAGAAGGGGGACTAAGTTAATAATTTTTGAAGGGAACTTTAAAGTTATTACGTTGGCTTTTCATGTTACGAATCCACGCTTTTTTTTAAACTTTTTAAAGTTTTATAATTATGAAACCAGATTCCGACGACTTCCGTTTTCAAAAAGTTCTCAAAGCCACTGGGGTATTATATCATATATCTCAAAGTTTTCTCGACCGCGTCAGAAACGAAACGAAACAATTCAAGACAAGTGTAGGCGGCGGGCAAACAGGCAAACACGCACACTACAAATCAAAAGGAATCACTACTGACCTACCAAAGAGCGCCTACCAAAATAGTAAACAAAAAAAAACAAAAAAAAACAATTAAGAAAATGTTAAACAAGGACAAAGCTCCACACTGTTCGCTCATTAAACAAATAAAACACAAACAAAAAAAAAAATCGAAACAAAAACGTTAAGAGAAAAACATATTTACAATCCTTATATTATTAGTTAGGTCGACGTTACCCCGGACCGCGACCACGGGTTACTTTACTAAAACAACCGACATTGCGTTGAGCATATTGTCCAAGGACCTCGACCTAACTATGAAGTTCATAAAAATTTGGTCCAATCACAAGGACTAAGGATAATCAAAGCGATCCGAGCTAAGTCGCTACGGCAAGCTTGATTGGACCAAATTATTAACAAGAATATGATTAAAACTGCTGTTACAATATCTTGCGTCTATTGTTTGAAAGACACGACTGAGGTGTTTGTTCATTGAAACATAAATATTGCACTACCGTCCAATTTTCTATATTTATATAGAAAACTAGCCGACCCGGCAGACTTGTATAAAATAAACTTAAAACAAACAAAAGGAATCCGTCCGACGGGGACACATCAATAGAAAAACAAAACTGTTATTTTTATTTAATTCCGACAATTCTCATATTTATCTACATTTTAAACCTTCTCTGGATTTCCACAAATATATTTATATAGAAAATTGGACGGTAGTGCATTTCTTGACATTCATATCAACAAAATAAATAGAAGGAAAATCAAATTGCAAGTTTAAGAAGTCGTAAAAGCAGTTTTAAGGATGTCTACAACTCGAGCGCTGTGTAACATCATTAGTACCAATCATGCTGGGGGGGTCACATGCTAACGGTCTGGCAAAATGTGGTACTCGCTCAGTGCCGCTTGAACCGAGATGGGGGTAAAAGGGGGACCGTCCCCCGGACCGATTGGCTGCTCGTCCCTCACCCATGTTCTCTGTACGGAGCAGAAAATGGGGGCACAGGACCCTGGGTCTTGTGAGCAGTCCGCGCTGACCACATTGTTATAATATAGCTTTGAGGTTAGGTTAGGCTATAAGACTTTTTTCATCGTATAGAATCTATACTATAAATGGAAAGGGAGAGATCAGGACCCATCTGACGTCAAGTGGTCACGACGAGACAAGACAAAAGAGAAAAATCATTTAAACTGTACAGATTTTTATTGAATTCCTGCAGACCGCAGAAACATATTCGGTAATGAACAAACCCCGACATTTTGCCAAACAACGATTTATATAAACTAAAAACTTGTCGAATGAGACTTTCACTAACCGTCTGTTTTACTCCAGGGGGGTTAATGGATTTAACCCTGCCATGTTTATAATCCGGACAGTATACACTAAATTTACGTGATCTGATTTTTAGGTCAGTCCAAATAAGTTATTGTAAGTAGACGTACCATTACATTAGGGGGGTAGACGGCGACGTGCGGGTGTCCGTTCGCGAGGGGGGTCGCTCCTGAGGGGGGAGAGGACACGCCCGGCCCCGACCAGCCTGCCTGCTGACGTATGCGAATTGTGAGGATGGCGTGTGACCAGGGTTTGAGTTCATTGTTCTGCACATTTGTTTGCGCCGCGCGCGCGTGGCCTGGGGTCGTGGTTTCGATTCCCACTTGGGAGTAACATTCGTGTAGGTTAGGTTAGGTTTGTTTCCTTAATGGGTGGGGGGGGAGGAACACGGGGAGTGAAGTTGTGCGATTTGTTTTATTTTGTCTATTTAGTGTTTCTTAAGGTCTAAATGTGTAATAACGGTGGATTATTAACTGTTTAGTATCTGTGTAAGTGCACAAATGTGGGAAAACAAAGCCGCTGGACGTAACTTCTCGGGATCCTCCCAAAAAGTTCACTGAAAAAGTCTCAGTAAATGACCACCCTTTTACTGAGATTATATTCCATCCCATTTCATGCCATGTTTCATATTAATCAAATTCATTTCATTTCACTTCATATTATCATTTTTCATACATCAAAAAAATACATTAAAATAAGACGACCTAAATAAAGGTCATGATTACCAGGTCATAAAATCCCTTAAAAAAATAATGGGTGGGTGTTTAATGTATCATAGTTTACGGCCAGGTGACCGACCGCGTGTGGTTACTGTTTGAAGATGACGTGTCTCGTGTTCTGGTGTGGTACCTGCGTGACTGGCACGGCGTGCGGCACGTGTTCGTGCTTGAGGGGGTAGAGGCGGGCGTGCAGCGGGGGCGGGGAGTGCACGGGCGTGGACGGCGACGAGTAGGACGACACGCTGCCCTCGGGGCCCACCACCGTCGGCGTACTCGCGCCCCCCCCATACATCTTCAACGAGGAAATGCTAATTATGAATACCGCTCGAAGTACTTGTGCAACTTTGTGGTCCCTGACCTGCTCTGATCCTTGGTCCTTTTAATAGGCAAGACGGCAGTGCCTCCTAACACTGCGTGTCTACAATATATTGATTGTCTTATTCATTTATTGTGTAAAGTATATATTTGCTCAAAGCAGTTGGCATCTGTCCGCGGAACTTAAACATCGGCATTGTCGCAATGCTCAACCGGTCAATATACCGTGTCACCAAATGTATACTTCACATCCACATTTTCCTACTATAGTTTGATACGCATGAGTTGCACGCTTTAGCGGTTCGCTAAAGCATTGTAAAACCGCGATAATTCCAAGACCCTTTTTATTAAATCACGTTCATGAGTCGTGGGAGCCTCATGGACGTGATGCGACATTACGATGACTTTGTATACGACCAGTTTATGAATGTAATGACTCAACTCGTTTATCTAACAGAACTAATCTATTTGCGTTGCCGTAAGTCTGGATAATCGATTAGTTTGTGAGTAACGCCCTCGTCCATCCCGTGCGACCGTGGTCTGATTAGTTGGGCGTCCGGGTGTACTCGAGTCGAGTGATACTCTATTGTCTGCAAGGCAAGTTGATATCATCATTGGGCTTATTCCTGTAATTATGAAACCAAAAACAAGTTGACCACGAGCTGACCTGGGACCATAACAAAATTAGCCAAGTGGTTGGTAGATATGTAGGGACCACAAATATCACCATAGCAACTAATAATTATAATATGTATGTATGTGTTAGCGGTAATTATATAGCAATGATGCTACGTCAGTCTCGGGATTGTCGGGCTGCCGATAGCACGTTCAATATACGTTAGTCACTTAACTGAACACGTGTCTTATTAATCCTTGCCCGATATAGAGACTCAACCGATACTAACTGGTTGTAGCGGAGGTTTGGCGACGAGCATGGGGTCTGTGGGGGAGTGGTGGGGGGCTGCGGCTCTGAAGGAGGACATGGGCGGCAGTGGCAGCTCCGCGCCGCCGCCCGTCGCCTCGCCGCCCACCGCAGCGCCCGCTATACCTGGAAATGTTTTGACAGAACGGTATTATTACAAAAAAAAAAATCCTACCTGTTCTAGTAAACCAGAGGGGTTATTCTAGATTCACCGTAGATGAGCTCACGGGGCTCAAACCTGACGACGTTGCTAAGACGAACCCTAGCAAGAGCTGTGCTTCGCAGAATCTACCACCGGATCGGAAGCGCGACCCACTGAGAAGATCCAGCGAGAAACTCAGTGGGCTGAGTCCATAGGGTTAATTTACNAAAAAAAAAATCCTACCTGTTCTAGTAAACCAGAGGGGTTATTCTAGATTCACCGTAGATGAGCTCACGGGGCTCAAACCTGACGACGTTGCTAAGACGAACCCTAGCAAGAGCTGTGCTTCGCAGAATCTACCACCGGATCGGAAGCGCGACCCACTGAGAAGATCCAGCGAGAAACTCAGTGGGCTGAGTCCATAGGGTTAATTTACTCGCCGAGCCCTTTCTCGCAAGCGACGGGTTCGGCGAGGACGGTGACCGGTGCTTGAGGTACCTTAAAGCACTGTTAGTGTATCCGGAGGATCCGAAATGACGTGTTTAGCACTGTCTAATGTTAATAATTGATTCAAAAATCACTAATGAATCGAGATCGGGATCTAGCGTGTGCTTTGCTTGTTGGCTTTGTAAAATATGTTTACAAACGAATAATGCAGATGCCGTTAACTGCATACACACATACACCACGACGTCACCCACACGTCACAAGACGCATCAATTTTAATTATAATACAGGTTTTTTTAATGTGTACCCACTCTTACATTATTATGTATAAGTTATATTTTTTCTGTATGCACTTGTTTTGAATTGCAATCCAGATTGTTATGTTAAATATTTAAACTTATAATTTCTGCTGTGAAGCAGTAATGCGTTTCGGTTTGAAGGGTGGGGCAGCCGTTGAACTATACTGAGACCTTAGAACTCATATCTCAATATGGGTGACGCATTTACGTTGTAGATGTCTATGAGCTCAAACAACCACTTAACACGAGGTGGGCTGTGATCTCGTCCACCCATATAAGCAATAAAAAAATATATGGTTGTAATTTGTTTGTGCATCAATAAATAAATTAATAACAGTTCCCTCAGCGCCGCTGCAACGTCTCTATCGTCAACAAAAGCAGAATTTAAGGGTCTTACCCGGCGACGTGGCATAGGGGTCATGGTGGTAGGGCGGTGGGGGCTGGTAGTACCCTGCCGCCCACTCGCCCCCGCCCCCCGCGTAGTACGGCTCCTGGTACGAAGCTCCCGCTCCCGCCCCCTTCGGCGACGCGTACCTGCTGGGCGAGTCGTGCCCGAATTCATCGCTTCCGTACTGAAAATAGAAAAAAAGACATATCACCTTCTGCTATTCGATAACGAGATTCAACAGTCCTTCAACATTCCACCAGGCACGGTTTAATAGTTTCCACTGAATCTCTTTTCCATCAGTAAGTATCCACAGTCGGCATCGATGCGGAACTTCGACAAAGCGGCACGACACGAGATCCCTCTCGTCGTGGCCGCCGGTAAATACATTCCCGATCTTACGGACAGAATTTCCATTCTGCAGCAGTCGACGTCGCCCAAAACACATAATTTCGGATCCTCCCGATTTACTAACGGTGATTCCGATTCGGTGGTAGATTCTGCAAAGTACGGCTCTTGCTAGGGTCAGTGTTAGCATCGTCATCAGGTTTGAGCCCCGTGAGCTCACCTACTAGTTAAGGTTACGCTGAAATAGCTTATCAAAGCTATCAGCTTAGGTAAAAAAAAAGCGACATAAATATATAAATATATGCGCCCGCGCGACTCGTAGCGAAAGAAGGGTAAAACATCATTGTTCTTTCTTAAATAAAACATTAACTAAATCATTAATTAGCTTCTAAACAGAAAACAGATGTTTACAGGTAAATAAAAGTCACATACAATGGAAGACCAAAGAAAATACGTACATCTGTAGCCCCGTCTAACAACTTCGAACTCTTTCCGCTGAAGATTGTCGAATCGTAATAATTATATCCATTCATAGCGCACAATATAGGTCGTGTCCAGTTTATATTTAGCTCTCGACTAGGAAACCGTATTACTCATGCATTCTATCGTAAAACAAACGGTTTTTTTTTTCGAATCTCGTAGGAATCTTTCCGGTGTAAGAATATAGGTATACACTAGCCATACTCGTCCGCTTCGCTGGGCATTTAAAATTAACATTATTATTTATTGTCATCATTATTAAGGAGTCCAACACTCATATAAATATTAGCCTATCCATTAAGTACATGTATTTTCTACATGGATACCAAGTTTCAAGTCAATCGGATGCATGGTTCAGTAGTTATAACGGAACATCCGTAAAAACCACTGTAGATTTGTATAGTAGTATAGATTTCCTTGTAGCGCTGAATTGTGTATGTCAATATCGTTGACAGTTAACTAAATAAGAAAAGTAACTTGAGAAACAATCGTTGTGTAATGGGACGAAAAATAATCCATCCTTGGGCCCGTGGTTACTCCTTGCGGATCAGTTCCACATATCCCGCGCGCCCTTTAGGTACCTCAGAGGAGGTTCGACCCACAGAACGAAAAAAAAAATAGCTGGAAAAATTATATCGGAGACCCTGTTCGTAAGCATTTGATAAAGCTCTACCCCGCGGGTAGGCACCACTCTTCGACACGACGATGGTACAAAAAACGAAATCATGTGGCGACTACCACCCACCTCAGGATGTTGGTTCGTCTAGAACTCATGACTTCTATCCCCCTAACTGGATCATCTGTTAGTTTCGCTTTTGGGAAACGACCTTCGAGGTCTTCCTCGTCGTGAGTGACTCAAAACTTAAATCAGGAACCGGATAAGCTCTACTATATCCGGGTATGTACTTGAACTATTATATTCTAAGCACTAGATGGGGTTACCTTGCGGTAGTAATGCACAGGATGATGGTGACCATCCGTGGAGACGCACATTATGTCCGTCATGGACGTTGAAGTCGTCGTGGCCTAAAGGATAAGACGTCCGGTGCATTAGTGTTGAGTGATGCACCGGTGTTCGAATCCCGCCAGCGGGTACCAATTTTTCTAATGAAATACGTACTCAACAAATGTTCACGATTGACTTCCACGGTGAAGGAATAACATCGTGTAATAAAAATCAAACCTGCAAAATTATAATTTGCGTAATTACTGGTGGTAGGATCTCTTGTGAGTCCGCACGGGTAGGTACCATCACTCTGCTTATTTCTGCCGTGAAGCAGTAATGCGTTTCGGTTCGAAGGGTGGGTTAGCCGTTGTAACTATACTGAGACCTTAGAACTTATATCTCAAGGTGGGTGGCGCATTTACGTTGTAGATATCTATGGGCTCCAGTAACCACTTAACACCAAGTGGGCTGTGAGCTCGTCCACCCGTGTAAGATTTAAAAAAAAAGCATTAGGCATTTTGATTTTGTTAGGGCTTTATATGTGATATATTAAACAGTGTTGTTTACCGCGTCCTTTGCCGCGGAAGTAATTCACTGGACGTGTCGCCCAAGTATTTACTTAAATCATTGATCGATCGATACGACATATCGGTACAGCGAGCTTTGCTTGCGGAACGCCACGGTCAATCAACGTGAAACTTTAAATACATGGCTTGAAGTACATTAGTCAGTTGGCTCGTGGACATCAGCGGTTCGTGCAACACAAACGCGGTCAATTCACTACAGAAATGCATCGAGATTACAACACAAAGCATACAAAGCGAAAGCTCGCCCCTGACGTAACTCACAACCGGACCGTGCGTGGTTTCGTACACTTGCGGACACAAAAACGTGGTCAAATACACTGTACGTAGGGTAGTTAACAGATATCGTGATTATTAATAACAAAGGGCTATTTAGGAAGAGGTATGCCTAAGAAGAAATGGATGGATTGCGTGAAAGATAGGCAGCGGCTTGGCTCTGCCCCTGGCATCGTTGAGGTCCATGGGCGACGGTAACCACTGAATGTGTGTAAGAAGGGAGTGAGCGAAGAAATATATAATAGGAGTACGGAAGGAGAAAACATGTTGCGCCGACCCCAGGTGAATGGGAGAAGGGCAGGAGAATAATGATGATTATTGAGGAATTTAATTCATTATACTACATATATTAAATAAATAATTAAATTCGACTGATACTCTACAACTCTACAATTTTCCATATTTTTTTTTTAACTTTTAAGTATATTAATACTTAATGATTTCTAACAATATGTCGGAAAGACGATCAGCCTAATTTAAAAGGTATCTGATATTTTAATGACGTATTCAATTATTTAATTAGTAAAGATAGCCACGAATATTACGATAATTACAGTGTGTTGAAATTATAACATTTATTAACTAGTAGAAAGTTTCGTTACGAATGGAATTCTAAAATACAATACAACGTGTGTCACACACATTTGTTCGATCTATGGAAATCAGAGACCGACAAAGAGCAAACAAACCCCATCCCCAAACGAATGTTTGCCCTATGTGGGACTCGACTGCGCGCCTGTGCGCCTGTACAACAAAATTCCACAAGATGTTAGGAACCTACATATACATAGGTTTAAGAAAACTATTAAAGAACATCTGTGCAATAAAGCTTACTATAAAGTCAATGATTATCTAGAAGATTGCACAAAGTGGGAATGAGTTGCTCGCTCCGGGCATTTCAATATTGCAATAATTGTTATGTTATAATACTCATTGTAAAAAGGAATATTTAAAAAAATCTCATATTAAAAAAAAAATCTAATATTAAAAAAAAAAAAGACATGCCCGCTGAGTTTCTTGCCAATTCTTCTCAGGACGGAGGCTAGTTCTTGTGAATTGGCGGTAGTTCTTTTGACGTTCAACAAGTATGTACTTTCATTTAGGTTGAATAAAAAATTTTTGATTTGATTTGATTTGATTGATCGGCCCAAAAGTCAGAGCCGCTAACTACAGAGCCAATTTTTACATTTCCCATACATACTTTGAGGGTACTTACAAGGGTACTTACTCTTTCTTGAAGTGCCCACATCACAAGTACAGTTTCAATCTAATCAGGAAAAGGATAAGCGTATAAAAAAATATCACAATTAAAGATACTTAGATAGGTTGCATAAAGATTAGAATTACAGTATAACGGCTGCCCCACCCTTCAAACCGAAACGCATTACTGTTTCAAGGCAGAAACAGGCAGGGTAGTGGTACTTTGTCTCAATACGCCACCAGCAAAATATACTACCTACTACCTCCACTCTACGTAGGAGGGTTAAGATGGAAACACTATTTATATATACTACTACTACTACTACTACTACTACGAACTGAGATTAGTACCAGGAGGTCGGACTTGTAGCTTCGGCGCAATTTGCCGGTCAGACAATTCATTAAGATCCTCTAATTTCATTGCCTATTTATCTAAGAAATTTGTAAGGAAATCAATAAATAATAATAAAAAAACCAAGCAGAGATAGAGTTAATCCTAATAAATTGTTCTACAGTGTAATGGACATTATCTTAGAGCAACACCGAGCAAGGTGCCATACTGGTCGTAGACATTGTTATCTCGATAAGGTGCGCTTAGTATCAAACTGGTTTCGCTTAGATGGCGATACAAGTATCACTGTTGATAAGTTGCCACTTCGTTAGAGGCGATACTTTGTGGGACGTGATTCAAATTACATTTACCATTTATATTACGATTGTTCACTATAAGGAAATTATATATGTTAGAGGAAGTCTGAATGTGGCACCTGTGACAGAGAAGCTGAGAAGTGCGCGTTTGGGATGGTATGGACATGGGATGAGACGAAATGAAAATGAGGTTGGTAAGAGAATGTTAACTATGAATGTGCAAGGATATAGAGGAAGAGGTAGACCTAAGAAGAAATGGATGGATTGCGTGAAAGACGATACGGGTAAGAGGGGAGTGAGCGAAGAAATGGTATATGATAGAAGAGTATGGAAGGAGAAAACATGTTGCGCCGACCCCAGGTGACTGGGAGAAGGGCAGGATAATGATGATGATGATGTTCACTATAAGGAAACATAACGGTGGCAGTAGATTTGTTCTCTAGCAGGCGAGACGCGCGGGCCATTCCAACTATGCCGTAGTTCGGGTTAAGCCACATATCCCAAGGCTCCTCTCCTTAACAATTAACGTATGTGCATATCGAGGGGTGAAATGGTATTTGGTTTAATTTAGGTTAATAAGGGACATTTATCTTTGTAATTAAAGTCCGTTTTATTCGGTATTAGTATCGATAATTCGATGTTTTTAATTGAGCTTCAATTATCTTTACCACATTGAAATAGCTGAAGAAGTCTTTTTGTCATGATATTTTTTCCAAATTTTAAACTTTAAATGGCTCTCAAAAATGTCGTTTATACTAAGCTAGATGATGACCGGTTTTTTTTTGATAACGCCATCTTGTTGTATCTTTAGAGCGGTTAGTTGCCCTCAATTAAGAAAAATAGTATTATTATTCGCCAATAGATGTCGGGAAGAGTTGATTATTGAAAACACGAATAAAACAACATTTTCTGAAAATAAATCGTAGCTAGATCGATTTATCGCCCCCGAAATCCCCTGTATACTATACATAATATAATTTTATGAAAATCGTTGGAGCCGTTTCCGAGATTCAGATTATATACATATATATATATTTTTTTTTTATTGCTTAGATGGGTGGACGAGCTCACAGCCCGCCTGGTGTAAAGTGGTTACTGGAGCTCATGGACATCTACAACGTAAATGCGCCACCCACCTTGAGATATTAGTTCTAAGATCTCAGTATAGTTACAACGGCTGCCCCACCCTTCAAACCGAAACGCATTACTGCTTCACGGCAGAAATAGGCAGGGTGGTGGTACCTACCCGCGCGGACTCACAAGAGGTCCTACCACCAGTAAATATTCAAGAATTGCTCGTTTAAAGGCATAAGATAACTATTCACCCGTCGATATGTATTTGACACGTGTTCACGGATTGCACATCGCACGAAAAACATCGTGTGACAATATAAAACCTACTAGGTGTATTATTTATAAGCACCTCAACACACCTGCTGTATCTTTTTCAGATTTTCTCTAGATAAAACACTTGTCTAAAACAGATCGCTATTACCGATAAGACCGTCGATTCCACAATCATACCTGCCTGTTGACTGTTTTGAATGTTAATTGTATTTGGGTGTGCAATAAAGTATTTTTTTATTGTTTTGCGCAAGGATTACTGACAAATAGGGTGTTTTTTTTTATTGCTTAGATGTCTGGACGAGCTCACAGCCCACCTGGTATTAAGTGGTTACTGGAGCACATAGACATCTACAATGTAAATGCGCCACCCACCTTGAGATATAAGTTCTAAGTTTCTAAGGTCTCGATATAGTTACAACGGCTACCCCACCCTTCAAACCGAAACGCATTACTGCTTCACGGCAGAAATAGGCGGGGTGGTGGTACCTACCCGCGCGGACTCACAGGAGTTCCAACCACCAGTGTGTTCAGGGCCACACGAGTGCGTACTACAATCTTGCCGTTTAGACTGTGAAACGGTTATGCATTTGAAGAAGACAGTCGATATACCGATGTGACCTGAGTCTCAAGACCGCGGAGCGGGTCTATCCAATGATTTGCACTGAGTTTCTCACCGGATCTTCTCAGTGGTTCGCGTTTCCGATCCGGTGCTAGATTCTGCGAAGCACTGATCTTGCTAGGGCTAGTGTTGGCAAGGTCATTAGGTTAGAGCGCCATGAGCTCACCTACTTGTTAAGTTTACGCTGAAAGGGCCTCTCAAGGCTCATCAGCTTTGGAAGGAGATAAAAAAAAGACGGAGCGGACAATAGTTATGAATCCGGCTCCGAACACACGGCGGCTACGTGATTAAGCAATGAGTCATTTGTTTTAATAAAGTCCCGAAGGATCTGATTCCCGATAATAATGTGACGCACGTTCAGACATCACGCTACGTTTGTATATCCCAAAATATGTAGAGGAAATATTAATTTATTTATTTATGTTGATGGGCGAGCAACGTGTACCGTCATCAACTTGAGACGTGAGTTCGTATCATCTATATTGTATTATATTAAGGTTGTGCCATCATCGAATAGGAATATAAGTTTTGTGTTGTGAGGCACCACGAGCAGATACCATTGCCCTGCCTATTTCTGTCGCAACGCCGTCATCAGTCAACCGTTATACAATTGTCTCAATTCAAGTCTCAAAGCGAGAGGCAGTATAACGTTGACATGTCAATGTGGTGGCAAATTTTTTGCACCTCTAACTCAAGACCAGTATCAGATTAACGACCCGTAAAAGCTTCGAACGATGAATCTGCCCAAGAGAAAGCCAATTGATCTTAGATCCGGATACGAACTTAATCAGAAGTTAAAAGGAACGTGGGTATTTAGATACTGACTCTGAATTTTTATTTTTTATTGCTTAGATGGGTGGACGAGCTCACAGCCCACCTGGTGTTAAGTGGTTACTGGAGCCCATAGACATCACAACGTAAATGCGCCACCAAACTTGAGATATAAGTTCTAAGGTCTCAAGTATAGTTACAACGGCTGCCCCATCCTTCAAACCGAAACGCATTACTGCTTCACGGCAGAAATAGGCAGGATGGTGGTACCTACCCGCGCGGACTCACAAGAGGCCCTACCACCAGTAAAAAATTGAGTAGAGTGAATTGGAGTACCACGCCACGCCGGGCAGCGGATGGCCATCTTGTCGCATGTCACAAACAATGTCCATAGAGCTTCTTCGTGCACAATAAGCAGAGCGACCTAAAATAAATCACGAACCCAACACGCCCACGCGAGCACGCACGCACACACCGACACGGGCCCGCTATTAATACACTGATGACTGATACATATCGTCGGATAATATTCGTTAATTACATTTTCCTTTTGAACAAGGTGCTTTTGTTGAAGGTTGGACTGGTAATGAGTCTCTGGGCGTACATGGCTCTAGTCACAAGTTTGATTCTTTCGGTTTCTTACACCGTAGGTTGCAAGTGACCTTAGGTATTGTTTGAGGTCAATCCAGAGTAGTCTTGTGTTCACCGCCACTCACGGCACACAAGGACTCAGTTTTCCCGCCTATTTCGCGGTAGAAACACAAAAGACGGTGGTATCCCGTTCGGGCTCAAGATTAAGTCCTACCTCCATAGTACCTACCAATTATATCTATTAGGTGGAAACACTTCACTTGGCCCTAAACACGTCATTACGCATCCTCCCGATCCATTAACGGTGCTTTTAGGTACTACAAGCACCGATCACGGTCCTCGTCGAACCGTCGCTTGCGACGAAGAGCCCGACGAGTGAATTAACCCATAGACATTTTTCAAGGTGGGTGGCGCATTTACGTTGTAGATGTCTATGGGCTCCAGTAACCACTTAACACCAGGTGGGCTGTGAGATTGTCCACCCATCTAAGCAATAAAAAAATATATATATATATGTATACTGTTACGCCGAGTCGAACGGATATCGAATGATCTAGTAGCACCTAGAACGCTCGAGAAGTACACCGCCATCTATTGTCAGATAGCAGAAACACAATACTAGAGATGTGTGGAATATTCTCGATAATTCTAGGGATGTGGTATCGGCTATAAAAGCGTTGCAGGGATGGCAAGCACTCAGTTAGTAATCGGAACTACTAGAAACGAAACAGCGAACGGATCACCTGAAGAGAAGCGGAAGAGGCGAATTGAGAGTTTTAAAGTGTTTGTGAAGTATCCTAAGTGTAAATACAGTGTTAACTTGTACTTTGGTAGAACATTTTTATTTATCCCGAACCCCAGCGCCTTTAAATACTATTATAGTCTAATGTAATCGCCAAAATTTTTCAGGAGATCCGCCTCTTATTCCCCTTGAATTTTATAGGTAGGAAGGCGTGTTGAACTTTCATCCTAACAAGTCCTGCTAAGACACCGCGGATTTCGTTCGTAATGTGATTGAGTCGATCCAGTGTCAATGTAAGTCCACAGTGCATTTCCAGAGGCCTTTTTGCCACGTACCATCTGCCTATGGAATGAGCTTCCACGGTGTTTCCCGACCGCTATAACATGTCCTTCTTCAAACGAAGCGTGTGGAGAGTATTAAACGGTAGGCAGCGCGGCTTGGCTCGGCCTCTGGCATTACTAAAGTCCATGGGCGACGGTAACCACCCACCATAAGGTGGGCCGTATGCTCGTCTGCCTACAAGGGCAATAAAAAAATATGTAAATGGTTGTAAATTTATTTTAACCGCCGAACATCAAACGCTACTGTGGTTGAAGGTCAGCGCAGACTTGACCTTGAACCACAGTAGCGTAGGTTCACGAGCGATCGCATTAAAAAGTTCTAAGTTCAAAATCATGTTGATCACCTTAGAATCTACATTCAAAACCTCGACCTCCAAGTCTGGAAGCGCGACATAAGAATGCGTGCTTCGTATTATTATTCAAACATCGTTCGTGTTATCATCTCTGCATGCGTCACGTTGCATGTACTACACGTTATGTCGATGCCGTACCGACAATTAATCTTACATTATTATGAAAAAAAATCCAGTCAAGTTTATCGTCTTTGAAAAAAAAAAACTATAGACAAACATAATAGGTAGGCAGCGGCTTGGCTCTGCCCCTGGCATTGCTGTAGTCCACGGGCGACGGTAACCACTCACCATCTGGTGGGCCGTATGCTCGCCTGCCTACAAAAAAAAATAGATTACGGCTAGTAGTGGTGTCATCGACTCAAAATGGTCGAAGCTTTTCGCTTTTAAACCGGTCACCGACAAAACTATCAGAACAACGGCAGTCGAACCACCATGCCACGCGGCGGTAGTCTCCTGGTCCAGGTCTCAGAGCTTTATCTGGTTCAGCCTTTTTACGAGAATTTCGTCATGAGGAATGTCTATATTAACCAACAGTGCTCGACGCGCAGACCAATCTATTACCACGATATCCAGCTTATTGGCAATATTGGACCTATCCGTGATAATAAATCAGTCCCGGTACAACGTACAACAATTGCTAACGATTGATATTTATGATGAGTTACATTGAAATCAACAAGACCGTATTTCAAGCCAAGTTGTTCCCGGATAGTCCTAGCCATTTGATTGTATCTATGCAAGTACTCTTATTGAAACAAGAACAACCAGAACTAAAATAATGATTATTTGCTATAAATCAGTAAATATTTCAGAGGACACTTGGCACAAAGACTGTCGGCATAATGATGTGATGCAGACGTGACCTAGAGACACGAGATCAAAATCTCAATGGTGGTGGTCTCAAATATAGCGTCTGTCCATCCAAACCACACGCATGAATTGCGGCAAACCTAGGCAGGATGGCGATACTAGTAGATGCAAGTGGGGGATCTCAGTATAATATAAACAGAAGTGTGGTATCGTGGGACACCGGATAGGAACGAAGTATCTTATTATAAAAATATTAATTTTAAGTTATATTCGAGGTATAAAGAAAATAAAACTGGAGGTTTCGCAACAATCCACGGACATTCGGTAACGTGCGAACTTATTGTGGTACACTTCATTCACGGTTGTTTGTATAAGAGTTAGTGTATTGAGTATTGCGCAAACGATTACTCTGAGATCGTGGTCAATGAATGATAAAAAAAAATTATTTTTTGTACGTTATTACAAAGTTAAGTTGTACACTGTGTGCATTACTAATAAAAATCTTACGTTACGGACGTTTTTTCCCGGTTAGGGTACCCCTCCGCATCGTCCCATAAGGAACTTCGTTCTAAAAATGCCCTAGCATTGCTTTTGTGATTCGATATCATCGATTTTATAACCGTATACCCAGTATAGATTTTAGGGGACCTAAATTGGCAAACGGATCTGATATCTATAGCTTTGCTGGGCTTAGTACATTACCAATGTGAAAATAAAGAAAGAATGAATGTAGGCGTGTTTATATTTACTCACCCCACTCTCCTGGCTGGTCGCTACAGGGTTCGGGATCCCGTGCTCATCGTTCAGTCTTCTCCTGGCTCTGTGCCTCAACAACGCAGACGCGTCGGGCTGATCAAACCTAAACGAGTGTTCGTCTCTCCCGATCACAAACTTATCAGCATCGAACAGTTTATTGTTAAAGTCCAAACTGACATACTCCGGTCTGACACCGTCCAAGATTTCCGAAGACAAACGCAAAGAATCTGACGTCTGCCTCAAGTTCAGTTCCGTATCACTTCGGTAGTTCTCGCAGACTTGGTTGAAGGTATTAAAGTACTCGGAGGCCAGGTCTGTCCTGGGCTGGTGGTAGTCGAGTCCCGGGACAGGCGGGGGGTCAGCTGCGAGGAAACTCGAGTCCATGCTGGTGTCATGCCGCAAAGCCATTTGCTAACTTTTGAACTTGAACTTTTTGCACTTGGCACGTGTCATCACTGTTTTTTTGAATCTGTTGGATTTGATTTGTTTTCCGTTTCAAGTTTGCTTTGACATAGATAATAGCACTCGATAAAAATCGCATTTATTCTTTTGTATCTGTATTGTCTCTAACTTGAATTTTCCTGTTATAGATTTGATTTTAAATCAATCAATTCAATCTAAGTAACGTAATATTAAGAACCGAACCAATATATCTTTATATTGTGAACTGTAAATTGTACGAAGATATTGTTTGATCGTCATTTTAATTTGGTCAATTAAAGTAATTGGAACAAAAGACTTACTTAGTCGGGCGCTATTAGCTCGCGGGTTGCTATAACTGTCCTAATTAAATAGATCGCAAATTAATAAGAATATCGATGTGAAGAACGGGACAGTGGCTATTCCAATTCTAAGACTTTGATTGAATGCCTCAAAGGTAGATGACGACTTTGGCTCTGGTCACTAAAGGGGACTTTAGGTTATACGGGATTGAGGCGTATCGTGAACCCGCACGGGTAGATCTAACATCCTGCCTATTTCTGGCTCGAAGAGGGGAACGGTTGTTATAAAATACAATTCAGACTTCGACCGCACCGTCTTAAGGTCGGCAACATCCATTACCGCAGACGTGAAATAGACGTGTCAATTTCATTGTTACTTTGAATAGATCCTTCGCGACAGAATTTTTGCAACGAAACACATTTTTCGACGTATTCAATATAAGCGTCGACCGTCACGAGAAATTGATATGTTTCAATGGTCAGAAAAAAGCATCCATTCCCCTAACAAAGAGAGCAAGCAGGTAAGACCCCGGACATCTTGCCGCGGTGGAGCACCGACTGACGCACTGCACGGTTGCAGCTTGCTAAATATTTCATTGGCCGTTATTGTCGGGCAGACATCAACATTTATAACTTGCTTAAAATATTATTATTTTGGTTATTCTTGGGTGTGTCGAGCACACGGCTGGAACAGCGCCGCCCCATCTCGTCTCGTGGGATTGGTGCAAGGATGAACTTGGGAAAAATGTTCACGATTGACTTCCATGGTGAAGGAATAACATCGTGTAATAAAAATGAAACCCGCAAAACTATAATTTGCGTATTTACTGGTGGTAGGATCTCTTGTGAGTCCGGGCGGGTGGGTACCACCACCTTGCCTATTTCTGCTGTGAAGCAGTAATGCGTTTCGGTTTGAAGGGTGGGCCAGCCGTTGTAACTATACTTGAGACCTTAGAACTTATATCTCAAGGTGGGTGGCGCATTTATGTTGTGGATATCTATGGGCTCCAGTAACCGCTTAACACCAGGTGGGCTGTGAGCTCGTCCACGCATATAAGGAATAAAAAAAAATGTACGGGCAATACACTGCAGTCACAAACCAGGCTGCACTGGTGGTGGGGCCTATCATGAGCTTGTCCGGATGAGTACCACCATGCTGTTTATGTTTGCAGCAAAGCAGAAGTGATGCGTTCCGGCGTCAAGGGTTATACAATAGCATTGAGACTGACATCACGCCTCAAAGCTAAGTAGCGGCAGGCGGCGCCATTAACTGTCCATGAGGTCGCCGAGTGAGCTTTATCTACCCATCTAGAGCATTAACAAAAATAATTATCATCCACACCACATACACAAATAAAATGTTCTGGTTGTGGTAATAACATGATTCGATTGTCTCGCAATACATTATTTAGTCGGCTTACAATTTAACTTATCTGATATAATCGATTGAAAGTAAATCCGCAGACATCACCGGAATGTTCTGAATCATTTCGTCCTTAACACAACTGGACACGACGAACCAATAATTATCGACTTATCGTTTTTTATAATTGATAATGCTTATTACAGATAAAGAATTTAAAATGAATATTCCATTTAAAAAAAAAACATATTTAGTATATTCAAATAATAATAATAAATCATGGCTTTTTTATTGCCAAATATGCATGGACGGTCTCGCTGCGACCCGGTCATGTAGTAGCAGAAGTCCCCGGACATCACGAAGTCTTGAAGGATAAAGAGAAACATTAAGTCAGGTGTTTTTTTTAATAAAATAAGAAGTTAAAATGATCGGGAACAGATGGTCAATTATATTTTTTCAAAATTATTTTTTAATTTCTATCGAAGCTGAAAGTGATAGGAACATTCATAGATTTATACATAGGTACTAGTAGTCCCCCGGTAGTTGGAATTCGACTATAATTCATTGAAATTATAAGTTTGTACACTATTATGATTGTATTTTCAAAGACTATTATACTTCCATAATCATAGACTTCGCCAAAAATACACTTTAGACAAATATTAATAAAGTAAAATTATTTATTCTCTTTCTCAATTTGACCACAGACTTTAAGCAATAAGAAAAGTTTGACAATAAACAAATAGTGTGCATGCGTGTGTGTGTCAAATACATGGTAGTGTGCGTAATGTTTTCTTTATTAGTTTAATGTATTATTTATACATTACTTTAAAAAAATATTAGTATTGTGCACTCCTTCTCTATATTATCTATAAGTGTGGCAAATTTCATACTCCTCCGTCCGCGCAATTTTTGTAAAAACGGGTACAAAGTTTTTGCTTCACGTATTAATATGCTAACACTGACCCTAGTAAGAGCAGTGCTTCGCAGAATCTACCACCGGATCGGAAACGCGACCCACTGAGAAGATCCGGCGAGAAACTCAGTGGGCTGTGTCTATGGGTTAGTTCGCTCGTCGGGCCCTTCGTCGCAAGTTCAACTACTGCGGGGCCAATATTTATATGCAGATACGTCTATGCTGGTCGAGCAAGATTCCGAAGCACGCCAGAGTTGCGGATCACTTCACACTAAGCCTCGCATATTGCCGGAGAACTTCGGACAAGTTTATACTAATTTGAGATTGGAATCAAACATGTAGGATCGCACACCAGTGATCATTTTCTTACTGATGGTAGGACCTCTTGTGAGTCCGCGCGGGTAGGTACCACCACCCTGCCTATTTCGGCCGTGAAGCAGTAATGCGTTTCGGTTTGACGGGCGGGGCAGCCGTTGTAACTATACTGAGACTTTAGAACTTATATCTCAAGGTGGTTGGTGCATTTACGTTGTAGATATCTATGGGCTGTAGTAACCACTTAACACTAGGTGGGCTGTGAGCTCGTCTACCCATCTAAGCAGTAAAAAGAAAAAATATCACTAATGTATCAGCGCAAACTTCCCACGCGGCTTCCTTGCAAGAAAAAACCTTTAACCCTATACAGTTCACACGATCGGCCTCACACGTCGCCGACCGCCGGGGACGATGTAACCCAATACGACAAGGGCTTGAGACGATTCGCCAACGGATATCGGCTGACGCAGCGATCGCAGTTCACAACCGATAAGGATTCTCTCCTGAAGAATGAGTTTGGTTTTTCGGAAAAACCTGGTCGTGGCTTCGACGACAAATATAGCCCAGTGTTCCGATATCTATTCTCTTATTATCAAAGACTAGATTTTGCCCGCGACTTCGTCCACGTGGAATAGTTATTTATTTATTTATTACACTTTATGTAAAATTTACATTGGCGGACTCAATGCCGAAGGCATTCTCTACCAGTCAACCAAAGGTAGTGCAGAGTAGATAGTGGTAGGTGCAATAAAATTTATATTAAGTTACAAAAAGTATATAAATACATACATACATACATACATACATATAATACTTTACCTTGGCATAACGCTAAATTTTACCAGTGACTCCATTTACGTAGAAGTAAGTATATATTTTTTAATAATAGAATGTTAAGAAGCTATTTAAGGTTTTTTTTTTATTGCCTAGATGTGTGGACGAGCTCACAGCCCACCTGGTGTTAAGTGGTTACTGGAGCCCATTGACATCTACAACGTAAATGCGCCACACACGTTGAGGTATAAGTTCTAAGGTCTCAGTATAGTTACAACGGCAGCCCCACCCTTCAAACCGAAACGCATTACTGCTTCACTGCAGAAATAGGCGGGGGCGGTGGTACCTACCCGCGCGGACTCACAAGAGGTCCTACCACCAGTAATTACGCAAATTATAATTTTGCGGGTTTGATTTTTATTGCACGATGTTATTCCTTCACCGTGGAAGTCAATCGTGAACATTTGTTGAGTACGTATTTCATTAGAAAAATTGGTACCCGCCTGAGATTCGAACACCGGTGCATCGCTCGACACGAATGCACCGGACGTCTTATCCTTTAGGCCACGACGACTTCAAAATCATGCTTTTTAGCCGACTTCAAAAGAGAAGGTTATTAGTGCTCCGCTCGTATTGGTCTTAGCGTGATGTTATAAATAGCCTATAGCCTTCCTCAATAAATGAGTTATCTAACACTGAAAGAATTTTTCGGACCAGTAGTTCCTGATATTAGCGCGTTCAAACAAACAAACTCTTCAGCTTTATAGTATTAGTATAGATAATGGTCCTATGTCTGATGTAGAACAACACTGTTACATTACAAAGCATTTGGCGGAATTCAGGTCGCGCCGGTGAAAACTTCCAATCAAATGAGCCGTGAGCTCATTCAACGATCTATCGCAACAATCGTGCTGGTATATATTAATAGAGGTACATTTAAATATTCAAACTTCGAGTCGAGTTTTTACGCGATGCTCAAAAATAACACGAATACCAACGCGATAAGGTAACAAATATAAAAACGAAATCACCAAACGTATCATCGCGTTAATTTTCCACACCAATTTAACAGTAAAATGCAAAAAGAAATAGCTCGAATGCATTTGATCAGGTAAACAATTTGATAAATATTCTAAACTAGCGGCCCGCTCCGGCTCCGCTCGGGTCTTTAAAAAAAATTTAAATAAAAGAACACTTATTGCGGCGTAACTATAATAGTTAAACATATGCTGTCGCGGCACTTTTTCTAAATAATAATGTGTTCTACAAGGTCGTAGTACATTATTTTATTCTATCATCAATAGTTTTCGCAGGGCACGCGATGTAAAGAATATTTTAGGTAATTTTTATTACTGGTGGTAGGACCTCTTGTGAGTCCGCACGGGTAGGTACCACCACCCCGCCTATTTCTGCCGTGAAGCAGTAATGCATTTCGGTTTGAAGGGTGGGGCAGCCGTTGTGACTATACTGAGACCTTAGAACTATATCTCAAGGTGTGTGGCGCATTTACGTTGTAGATGTCAATGGGCTCCAGTAACCACTTAACACCAGGTGGGCTGTGAGCTCGTCCACACATCTAAGCAATAAATAAAAAAAATAAAAAAAAAAAAACCTTGGGTTACATTATTGGAGTTTTAGTAAGAATCTATAATTTTTTTCAAAAAAGATTATAACCTATGTCACTCGGGAATAGTGTAGCTTCCAAACAGTGAAAGAATTTTTCAAATCGGTTCAGTAATTTCGGAGCCTATTCAATACAAACAAACAAATCTTTCCTCTTTATAATATTAAGTATAGAAGTATAGATTCTTCCGCGCCGTTGTTTAATGTGAAATATTAAATTCTCAAACAATAAGATACAGGTGCGTGGCTGAGCGTGGTACAGATGGTTCGCATCGGGAATAGAAGCCTTGACCCGGCATCGACCGTCGCACACCTGACATGTGTCAACCAACACATACAGCGATGTTTACAAATACGATTTCCTAGAGATTCCTTTTTTTTTGGTCAGGAGGAAATCGCCGGACTTCCGCCCTCCACTGGGGATGAAGAGCGGGGCGTATCAGAGTCGAACTGACTAAAACCTCCGGTCGCTCAACAACTAACGTCCAAACCTCGCATGAGACAGAACTCATGAAAAGGCAAAGGATCCTAGAGATTCCGGAAGGGTTTTTGCCAAGAACACGGACTAGTTCACGGGTTCAGCTGATGTGCGATGGTGGGACCCTGTGTGTGCCGGCACGGGTCGTTATGCTGTGTCTTTTTGCCGCCAACCATGGTCTCACGATGCGTGGCGACATACAACGACTATACCTTGTAGGCCCTGAGTTCCTCCGATGCGATAATAAAGAAAATGAGGAATTGTTTGAGGTGATACCGTCATCTCGTTTTTACCATCGCACCGTCCGCCACCGGAGTAGAGTTCGTCCATATTATCTGGAGCCATTGCGTTCATCCACAGTGCGTTTCCAGAGATCGCTTTGGAATGAGCTCCCCTCCACGTTGTTTCCTGAGCGTCATGACATGTCCTTCTTCAAACGAGGCTTGTAAAGAGTATTAAGCGGTAAGCAATGGCTTGGCTCTGCCCCTGGCATTGCTGAAGTCCAAGGGCGACGGTAACCACTCACCATCAGGTGAACCGTATGCTCGTCTGAATACAAGGGCAATAAACAAAAAAATGCAGTCAAAAAGCTTTATCTGCGGTCACCCGGGAATAGAAATAATCGTGAGGACACATTCTTCATAGATTCCAAAAAAGCAATCCCGGTCGAGAACCGAAGACTCCGGAGCGCAGTGATCGTATAAGAACCGAAACACACATCGGTAAGTACAAGAGGCAGTTGCGAGGTTCACCTGCCGTCCATCTGTCGAACCGGTTCGACTCCGGGCGGGGCACGGGGCATGCTCGTAAACGATTTCGACCTCAATACTCGTTTTTTTTTAAATATTTTTAAACATAATATATTCACGGAATGCGTGTTGTGTGTTATTGAATGTTACTTAATTTTGTACCGATTTATTTTCATAGATGCAGCAGATGTGTTCACATAAGAGTTGTTCATATTTCGTCTTTTCGCATTGAAAGTGTACAATTTCCAAAAATATTCGAAATTGATTTAATATGAGGAATCATTTGGTATCACCAGTATTTTCTCATAAAAACTTTCAAATCAGCGTAGTTAAGCTTTTTTTTAGTTTACCTATGTTTTGACTACTATTAACAACATAAAATACATAATTTTATCTCACTTTAAAAGAGAGATAATGTAACTAGTATAAAAATAGAAAATAAAAGTTGCAAACATAATTAATATTAAAAATATCACATGTTAAACCTTTAAAAAACTCTCCTGTAAAATAAGTAAGTTTTGAGATTATACAGTTTTAATGCGAGAAGACGATTTGTCTTTCTTTTTCTAGTAATTTTGGTTCACCGTTAGGGAGAACAAAGACATGCTACTACACGGGAAGGCTGTCTTCGACAAATTAAGTTTTTTTTTATTGCCCTTGTAGGCAGACGGGCATACGGCCCACCTGATGGTGAGTGGTTATCGTCGCCCATGGACTTCAGCAAGCCGCTGCCTACCGTCAAGCTAGCCATACGAGTTAAATACATAAGTAAACAATGACACGCTACAAGCCATCCACAGCTCAGTACCTAAGTGTATGTATAGTATATAAATACTAAACGCACATGTATTATGTACATATACATACTTATTTATGTGTACGATGTGACATCCGGTATCAGAACCGTTGGCGACCCGCTGTCTGAGCCCAGTGTCGCGGCGATTACGAGAAACAAGACATTCTGCGAAGTGTCGCATTTATGTCAGATTCACAAAAATCAAAATGCGCACCTACATATCGCATATACGGTGTTATAAAGTCACTTATACAATTTTTTGTTAACACTGAGCAGAGTGTGAGAAAATACTTTTTTTTAATAGTTATTAGTGAGAGAGTGAGTGATGGAGTTTAAATATTATCATTTTATTTCTATAGCCTAGCAGAACTATATATCTATACTAATATTATAAAGAGGAAAGATTTGTTTGTTTGTTTGTTTCGAATAGGCTCCGAAACTACTGGACCGATTTGAAAAATTATTTTTCCATTAGAAGCCGACATTGTCCCTGATGAACATAGGTTACTTTTTTAAATAAAAATTTTTTTTACTTTTTTGGTTTCATGTGTGTTGCGAAGTGTTTTTTGGTTTCATGTTTCCGAAGCGAAGCGAGGGCGGGTCGCTAGTGAATTTATATAGATGTTGAATTTTCCAATTACATAATTTGCATAAGTGACGTTATCGCACCGTATGTCCGTTATCTAAAACGTCAAGAATGTTAGACAATCGATTCGATTCCATCGTCTCGTTGATAAATGTATTGTTGTGGTTTTTTTTATTGCTTATATGGGTGGACGATCTAATAGCCCACCTGGTGTTAAGTGGTTACTGGAGCCCATAGACATCTACAACGTAAATGCGCCACCCGCCTTGACATGAAGTTCTAAAGTCTCAGTATAGTTACAACGCCTGCCCCACAATGTATAGTTGTGTTCAGATTCTACACTTCGTTTTACCGAGTTCAAATTTCGTGAACCCGCATTCTTCAGCTGACACAGCTGCCGGATTTTCTTCCGTGTCGCACGACGCGACCGCGGACGGCGCGCGTCATCTGATTTTTAATTGTGTTGTAGTAGTGGCGTGGAGATAAAAACGTGTTAGTTAACATTCCGACAATATATCATGACAAAAATCCAACTAAAAAATAGAATTTATTTTCTAATTTTTAGTTCGGATTTTCTATAAAAGCGTATTTATTTCGTTAGTTTTTTAAACTATTATTTATTTTTTAGTTGAATTTCAATTTTTTCAAATATTTTTTTAATTATTTTTTTAAATACATATTGAATTGTCAACGGTCCTTAATAAGTATACCAAATTTCGAGTTAATCCGACGTTTTGAAGGGGGTCAAAATCATGTTCAAAGATTCCGTTACATACATACGTCTGAAGCCAATAAAAGCGTATTAAAATCGTCACAAACACAGGCAGTTTTCAGGTTCTACGAACCAAGGCAAACTGACTATCCCGAGATATCTCGACCGCGCATTCCCGGCCCTACACTGACGACGTAACTCGGGCTTTTCATAAAGTGTCATGTTAAGCAATAAGACTGCGACACAAAGTGTTTTAACATGCAATCATCGTACAAGTATGCGAGCGTGTGCATATTGAATACCGATAGGTATTAGAAACGCGAGATAAACATGTATTTTCCTTTTAATGTGAGACTTCCTCAGAATTCGTAACATCAGTGGAATAGTGATGCGCTTCGGTCGAAATATTCAGAAAATTTCAATATTAATCACATCGTACCACCAGTAATTACGCAAATTATAATTTTGCGGGTTTGATTTTTATTACACGATGTTATTCCTTCACCGTGGAAGTCAATCGTGAACATTTGTTAAGTACGTATTTCATTAGAAAAATTGGTACCCGCATGCTGGTGGTAGGACCTCTTGTGAGTCCGCGCGGGTAGGTACCACCACCCTGCCTATTTCTGCCGTGAAGCAGTAATGCGTTTCGGTTTGAAGGGTGGGGCAGCCGTTGTAACTATATTGAGATCTTAGAACTTATATCTCAAGATGGGTGGCGCATTTACGTCGTAGATGTCTATGGGCTCCAGTAACCACTTAACACCACGTGAGCTGTGTGCTCGTCGACCCATCTAAGCAATAAAAAAAAAAAGCGGGATTCGAACATTGTTGCATCGCTAGATACGAATGCACCGGACGTCTTATCCTTTAGGCCACGACGACTGGTAGCCATAGTAGGCACACTCTAGAAGTGACGCTACAAGCTCGAATCTACGCTCCATTGACATCGATAGTAATGAGTAATTGCGTGATTCTAACTACTGCAGTGAGATACGTACAACCGACCCGCCAACGTTATCATTCGTAGAGCCCACTCCATACTTACGAACGGACTACGTTAACTTCATCATTCTTAGTAACACACAAAAACACTAATTACAAATTCCTAGATCTCATAGCTTCAAGCCTTATGAGATACATGTAACAATTACGTATTTATATACATTTAAACGTCATTTGCCAACCGTTTTGTTTTTGATACGTTAGCGAGCTTTAGTGCGATAAAATATTGAAAAGATCATTGTTTTTTTTTTGAATTTTTTTTTTTTATTGCTTATATTGGTGGACGAGCTCACAGCCCACCTGGTGTTAAGTGGTTACTGAAGCCCATAGACATCCACAACGTAAATGCGCCACCCATCTTGAGATAAGGTCTCAGTATAGTTACAACGGCTGCGCCACCCTTCAAACCGAAACGCATTACTGCTTAACGGCGGAAATAGGCGGGGTGGTGGTACCTACCCGTGCGGACTCACAAAGGGTCCTACCACCAGATATTCAAAAACGGTACGGTACACACAAGAGAAAATGTAGTATAAAAAATGAATCTAAATCTTGACGATAATTAATTATGAATAGCTTCAGGATAACGGACGACGAGGTTAAATAACTATGGACTATTCTTTTAAATTTTGCTATATCTATTTGGAACGCAATTTTTTATTACGTATAATTAAGAAAAAAAACCCACTTAAATTGTATTATATCATTATTCAATTTGTTTCTCTAAGCTCTCTCAAGGCCCGCCGCCCCCCTTTGCATTACGATGGACTCGCAGAGATCGAGTGTCGGATCCCACAGACCACCGCAGTCCAGCTATCAGCCACGACGGTCGCCAACGACTGGTCAGACCTTCGAGTCATGCTTGTGCCAATGGAACGCAGCACTGCTGCAAGCGTAACTACTGTCACGTCCACTCCGCAGCCTCAACCGTAGGGCTCCACCGTCGTCTCGCTTCCGACGCGGCACTTATCAGAGCAGAGGCGGCGTTAACGGACCAAGCCGCGTATACCGGTAAAAACAAAAGACAACTTATAAATAGTTGGCGCGGTCGAAGCGACGTGTCACTTTGAGAAGGCGGCACGACATGAGAACCCTCTTGTCGTGACCGCTGGAAACTACACACACGATCCTGTAGACCGAATGGTAAACAGTCGACGTCGCCCAAAACACGTCATTACGGATCCTCCCGATCAATTAACGGTTCTTTTAGGTACTACAAGCACCGGTCACGGTCCTTAGCGAATTAACCCATAGACAAAGCCCACTGAGTTTCTCGCCGGATCTTCTCAGTTGATCGCGTTTCCGACCCGGTGGTAGATTCTGCGAAGCACTGCTCTTGCTAGGGTCAGTGTTAGCAACTCTTCGGCGTGAGCCCCGTGAGCTCACCTACTAGTTAAGGTTACGCTGAAATAGCCTCTCAAGGCTATCAGCATAGGTAGGAAATAACAAGCGACGTGTCACTTCGGGGTTGGCCTGTGGTTACCGCGAGCACCGTGCATTATTTATTGCACGGACCGATCTAGTCTTTAATTAACTAAATGGGCTAGTTTAACTCACAATTCCAATAATGTACAAACCACACAAGACCGCTGAATTTGTTCTCTTTGTTTTTTTTTATTGCTTATATGGGTGGACGAGCTCACAGCCCACTTGGTGTTAAGTGGTTACTGGAGTCCATAGACATCTACGATGTAAATGCGCCAACCACCTTGAGATATCAGTTCTAAGGTCTCAGTATATTTACAACGGCTACCCCGCCCTTCAAACTGAAACGCATTACTGCTTCACGGCAGAAACAGGCGGGACGGTGGTACCTACCCGCGCGGACTCACCGGTCAAGCGGAAGGAAGCGATTTGGGGAAGCGGTCGGTTGCAGAGTGTATTTTAACTTTAATTCCATTAAATATATGCATCACAAACACCTCAACGCGTATGCTGCCTGTCTTGAGATATGCTCGGTTGAGGTCTGGACGGAGCATCCGCCCCACCCTCCGGATAGCGCGTTAAGTCGCATCGATCCTCTTCATAAGCTCACAGCCGCCGCACACCAATATCTGCAATCTTACATCTCATTGTCTGTTGCAGCGGCCTTGGTTACGAGTTCTGAATGGCATTTACCATCAAAGAGGCCGTCAGTTCGTCTACCTCATCTCACAAACTAGAAGAAATTGTATTTATTGTACTGTCTTCGGTTTTCTCTAGTTATACGATACATTTAAAGCTACTTTTACGGCTGAATCATGTCGTGGCGACTTTGTATCGGTCCGGTGGTGGTGCCCGTGTGTAGGGGCGACGGGACAACAGCAAGCCGCGTATTGTGATATCGATATTCAACCGAGGGGGTGTGAGTACCGTTTTCAGGATTGACGAAAAACTTGACACGCGCGTTTGACGTGTCTTAATAAACAAACTCAAGATTCTATCCTGTAAATCCTGTTGTATCCTGAGACTCGGGGTTAATGTTTGCAACTGACAAACCGAGTCCGGCCCAGTATCGAGATATCAAACTAAATGCCGCCGAAGGTTTGAAATTGGCATCGATACCATTTTTGCCCTCAAGCAATCATTTAGTTCAGCACCCGTAGAGAAGCTGTCATCCCAATACGAGCGGCACTTGAAGTTGAAGTCCAAGGTGTGGTGGAGTCAATAGACGCGACTTAAGGCCAGACGAGCCATAAAATCATATGTATCTTTAGATGATAATCTATATATATAAAAAAATGAATTGCTGTTCGTTAGTCTCGCTAAAACTCGAGAACGGCTGAACCGATTTGGCTACTTTTCGTCTTGAATTATTTGTGGAAGTCCAGAGAAGGTTTTTAGGGTAGATAAATATGAAAACGCTCGGAATTAAATAAAAATAACAATTCTGTTTTTCCTTTGATGTGTCCCCCGTCGGACGGATTCCTTTTGTTTGTTTGAAGTTTATTTTGTACAAAAGTTTAGGTCTTTTGTTTCTCGATTGAGGCACTACGAAGTCTGCCGGGTCATCTAGTATACGAAAATTATCCTACCGTATGTCATTATCAAACTTTAAGAATCATTATAATTTGTATTATCCATTATTAAGGGAAGTCAAGTTTCTATCCCCGGGGGTGTGGGTGGCGTTGACGGGAACACTTTACTTTCGGTGTCGGGTTCGAGTCCCGCGTAACACTACACCGCCTCTAAAGAGACTACATCCGTTCGATTTCACATCCGCTTACAATTACTGCCTTATTATTCCTTACTATAATATATCTATATATTAATACGTGAAGCAAAAACTTTGTATCCCTTTTTACGAAAATTGCGCGGACGGAGGAGTATGATATTTTACACACTTGTAGAGAATATAGAGAAGAAGTGCACAATGCTAATATTTTTTTTAAATAATGCATAAAAGATACATTAAATCAATAAAGAAAACACACACGATCGTGTATTTGACACAACACATATATATATAAATATACTTTTTGTTTATTGTCTATTGTCAAACTTTTATTAGCGTTTAAAGTCTGTGGTCAAATTGAGAATAGATGAATATTGTTTGTCTTTATTATTATTATTTATGTATAGTGTAGTTTTGGCGAAATCCGTGATTACATTATATAAATATAATAGTATTTGACAATAGAACCATAACAATGTTTAAACATAAAATTTCAATTGATTAAAGTCGAATTTCGACTACTGCGGGACCACTAGTATAGACATATCCGACGTAGACACATGTAGACATTGTTCGAAATGTACAGAGAAGGGTTGACAGATCTCCGTCATTGTAGTCACGACTATGTAACGACTACACGACGACCCAGGTGCGACCAGCGCTACCTGTCTGAGGTATCACTCCTGGGGTACTGACCCGACGACTGTACCGCGGAGTGTGGGACTCTTTTTTTTATGCAGCCATCGTTGAAGGGGCTCACGGCTCACCTGATTTTAAGCGGTTACCGGAGCACATCACTACGTGGATGTCGCCTACCGTCTTTTTTTTAAATTACCCATGTAGGCGGACGAGCATACGGCCTACATGATGGTGAGTGGTTACCGTCGCCCATGGACTTCAGCAATGCCAGGGGCGGAGCTAAGCCGCTGCCTACCGTTACATGAGGTCGATATCACAATAGTATTATAGTACAAAGTCCGGCCGTTGAAATCGGAATGCGTTACTGCTTTGCTGCAGATATAGGCAGGATGCGGTACCCTGCGCAAGCACACAGGGCGTCTTTGTAGATGGTAGGCTACCAGTAATAGCTGGATATGATTTGGCTGGTTGACATCAACACCTTTATTACGGATTGCGGCCCCCTCCGGCTCCGCTCGGGTCTTTAACAAAAATTTCAACGATATTTGACGTTGTTTTATTTTTAAAAATAAAATAATACTTATTACGGCATAACTATTATAGTTAGACATATGCTGTCGCGACACTTTTTGTAAATAATAATGTGTTCTACAAAGTCGTAGTACATTATTTTATTCTATCATCAATAGTTTTCGCAGGGCACGCGATGTAAAAATATTTTAGGTAATTTTTTTACACCTTGGGTTACATTATTGGAGTTTTAGTAAGAATCTAGAATTTTTTTCAAAAAAGATTATAGCCTATGTCACTCGGAAATAGTGTAGCTTCCAAACAGTGAAAGAATTGTTCAAATCGGTTCAGTAGTTTCGGAGCCTGTTCAATACAAACAAACAAACACATCTTTCCTCTTTATAATCTTAGTATAGAAGTATAGATATTTAGCATTCGTCACCTGATTGTACATGTTTTTGTTCTCTTATTCGTTTTCCGCAGCCATAATTAATGGACATATAGTTTTTATTTATTTATTAATTGCTCCCTTTTCTTCGCCATCCTCTTTCAATGGACGGGACTTGAGGAGTCGAACAAATAATGAAGAGATGTTATCAACTTTTTTATTATTATTTGTATTAAGAAAGTCTTAACTATTGACTTTTTCAGAGGAAAACGGACTTAATGTTAAAACATGAGTATCCAAATTAGAACAGGACAGTTGGGTTGGTTTCGCCAGTTCTTCACAGGACTGCGGCTCTGTTTGCATCCGGTCTTGGAGCTGACATGTGTGACGCGACAACCATTGACATTACTTCCATGAGGACATACCTACTAGTAGAAATCTAATCTATACTAATATATAAATCTATAGTGGTTTTTACGGATGCTTTTTTTTATTGCTTAGATGGGTGGACGAGCTCACAGCCCACCTGATGTTAAGTGGTTACTGGAGCCCATAGACATCTACAACGTAAATGCGCCACCCACCTTTAAAAATGTCGCTAAAACCAAACAGCCCGCGATCTATTTATTTATTTTTTCAAATACTCAACGATCGTTATACCACAGACAGTATATTGAGTCGACGTCCACATTATAGGGAAAGGAAATACAGACCGACTGTCTTCATATTTGGTATTCATAAAAATTACGCAGTTACTTATTGAAATTATTGTTAGCGCGATTCAGGCATTCTTAAAGTTAGCGTATAGATGTCGCCGCTGCGTCTAATGGCATCGAGAGAGTATACGGACACCATTGGGGGTTGGTGCTTCCCGCTTCCGTAGGTTTAACCCGCGATTCCCTACAAGTGACCCCTGGGTGGTGCTAAACGGGAGCCGAAAACATAACCGGTGGTAGGACCTAGTCCGACTGGCTGGCGACCACCCTCCAACTAGAGTCCGCCGCCAAATAGCCTAGCTGTGTTCCGGCGTGTGGGTTGGAGAGCCAGCTCTATCCCTTCCCTNAAAAAAAAAAAAAAAAAAAAAAAAAAAAAAAAAAAAAAAAAAAAAAAAAAAAAAAAAAAAAAAAAAAAAAAAAAAAAAAAAAAAAAAAAAAAAAAAAAAAAAAAAAAAAAAAAAAAAAAAAAAAGGATAGTAAAAGAACCGGGTAACTTAATCAAGGCTGTTTTCAAATAATAGACGATTTAAAAAAAAAAAATGCCTTTTCAACTGTAGCATATCTTTCTAAATACTTCATCTTTTCACCATTTACCAGATTTTGTATTTATCTCAACACAAAAATCTTTTAAAGTTTAATTTTATTATTAGACTTTTAAAACGCAAAAAAAATCAAAATTCCCGCCGAAAACAGCAAAACTAAAACTAAAATTTCGAACGCACTTTTGAATTTAGAAAAACAAGAAACGACCAAACAACACTGATTCAGTATTTTTTTTTTTTTTGAAAAATAATACTACATGAATAAAAAACGATTATCGTGTGTCGTCGTCGGCGCAATACAATAGCGTGCTCTCACCGTCATTCAAAGCAAACTTGAAACGTAAACAGATTTACAGAACTACTAGGTACAATGCTTCTTCTAAATGTCAACACGCTACACGAACCAACACTTTGTTACATCACACAAACTTTTCGCGCGCGACCGGCGTCGGTTCGACTCGGCTTACTGATGTTTTACGACTGACGGCCCACGGTCGACTGCCGTTCACTCGCGGGGCGGGGTGTTGCCAGCGTTGCAGACAAATTTCCCGGGTTTATTAGAACTAAATTTGCATATCAACTTCAGAGTATCGCAGACGCGCGGCAGTTTGATTGGCTTTAGAGTTTATTAAGGTAAGCACTAAATAGAGACAAGCTTCAGCTTATTAGGATTTAAGTTTTAGAATCCTTATTTAGGTAATATTTTTTTTATATTTTATACTTATTTAATTATAGGAGTATATTTTATTTATACTTTAAATTTACAGCAAAATTAAGCAGATTAAATATTATTCCCTCCGATTTCCGCAAGTTGTAAGACATGATTAAAACTATTTTTACGATTTAATCTATCTAGCGTGACACGTTTTTCGTAAAACTCATAATTTCAATATGATATAAAATAGACAAATTCAGACATTATTTTTACAATTGAAATTTTCCTAACCGTTGGCTATCAAACTACTTATTATATTTGCAAATGTAAGATAATAATATCTAATATTAATATCTAGAAACACACATTACACCTTAAATCGGAGAAACTAAAAACAATAATATGCGTTCACTAACATCACTAAATTGAGACATTTTAAAATACGACAATGACACTTATCAATGACACCTCTCGGTCTGGATGATGCGTAATAACCCGATAATTCCGGGACGACAACAGGCGTAAGTCTGGCAACCCTGCAAAAAGCGACGTTGCCAAGCCGACGCTCGCAGTGGAGACGCGCGCCCAGTAATGAGGTTAAAGTTTCGTGTAGTACTACAAAAACTTTTATTATATTTTCAGACATTACAGACATTTAATTGTACATTACTCGATAGAGAAATAAAATTGTTGAATTGTACAGATTCCGCAAAAAAAATTTTACGGTTACGATCCATATAAATTTATAGTTAAGAATTTTCGATTTTGTGTGTAAGACTTTTTGGAGCAAACTTGACTCTATGAAGAAAATAATCGGTACATTCTACAAACATTATTGTAATTGTAAAACGAGTTAAATAAATAAACTTAAATTTTGATTAAATGATTTTTAGTTTTTTTTTTAATGATGAATATCGGCATTAGAAAATCTAAAAAAAAAACGATCTTCCTCTATCGCGGTGGTATATGGTAGAGGCTGAACTTAATCGGTTCCAACGGTCGTATCAATTTTAAAACCAGTCACCTCGCACGTGTGTGCGGTTCTAATCTAAACAGATAATGGTATCCACGCCAATCGACGTTTTTGCCTAATTCAACGAAATCAATTCAAAAATCAATTTAAAAAAAATGAAACCCGCAAAATTATGATTTGCGTAATTACTGGTGGTAGGACCTCTTGTGAGTCCGCGCGGGTAGGTACCACCACCACCCCACCTATTTCTACCGTGAAGCAGTAATGCGTTTCGGTTTGAAGGGTGGGGCAACCGTTGTAACTACACGTGAGACCTTAGAACTTATATCTCAAGGTGGGTGGCGCATTTACGTTGTGGATGTCTATGGGCTCCAGTAACCACTTAACACCAGGTGGGCTGTGAGCTCGTCCAACCATCTAAGCAATAAAAAAAAAATCACTGTTACGTTTTACTTTTAAAATTCCGTTCAAAAATGCTTGCTTATCTAACTTACCACTTCAATTCTAAGATAATCACAAAAAAACGCATAGGGTTCGTAGTTTAAGACGGATTTATACGTATATACAATAACAATATATACCTATATACAATATTATCCATACATTTGAGAGAGTTATGACCGCGTGGGGGCCGAAAATGTAAGACCAATGGGCATTGCACTCGCAGTCTCTACGTAGAGCTGCGATACCGGTGGGGGGTACCGATTTTACAAAGTAATTACTGACCTACCATTTCTTTACGAATATGTTCCACGACGATGACTGCCTTTCAATGTGTAATGAAATTTTATTTTAAAAATTTAAAATGTTCATATCAGCGGTAACACCACCGGCGCACCACGGTGTTCCACATGGGCTCCCATTATCAATGTCCACCGGCTCGTATTATCACTTTTTCAAGTTTGGTATCTACAAAAAGTAGATCTATAATCTATAGCCACAAGTAGAGCTACAAAAAGTAGAGCAAATAGAGTACAAGTAGAGCCACAAGTAGAGCTACAATCCTTTTTGGAGGTAGAGAGCACTTCGACAAGAATTATTCAAAGTTAAAGATGCTCCAACACCGACGCGTCCTTGAGCCATGGTCAGTACAAAACGAAGACAAGGAATTGCGCATTGGATTAACAGAACAAGTACATACATTAATAGAAGAAGTATCACTAACATCAGTACTCTAAGCTGTAGACGCGACGATAATACCAATCGAATTTATGGGACCAAACAAAAACCACTCTTGTTTTTGTACAGCATTAGATTTAATTTTCTTCAATAAAGAATCCACTCATCCGGCTTTATGGCTCCGACGATTAGCCTATCGTAAATAGTCTTTTGTTCACATTTAATACGGTCATTAATACAGTGTTTATGAATAGCTCTCGGGGCAGGCAGTAAACAAAGACCAAACTCTTCAAAAACTACTGGAGATTTTAATGAGCATTTCGGATAAAGAGGTTGCGTCAGTATTTCACTTTATAGGTACAAATATTACTCCAAAAATTTTTTATTCCCAAATTTTGGCCAAAATTTTGAGTGCTGGAGTTAGTTCGTGTTTTAACCTGCGTTGACAGACGAATTCATTATCAGAAATAAGAGGCCGTCAGTGCGTTTGCTGAGACGGAGGTCTCTCAATTAATTATTATCTGTTGTGTTGAGGGTAGTAATGTCTGTGATGGCTCAGACACTCGACCCTTTGAGGGAACGGTGTCACTGATCATGTATCTTCCGACCTGTAACTTCTAACAGATTTCTAAGCTTGTATCTGTCAGGTAAAGAATGTACCTAATCTATGGCAACACAGTCAGACTACTTCCGCCATTAAAACAAGTCACACGCAGAGCTCGTCGTTTTATTATAAAATATATATATATGTCACAACCCGGCCATCCTATGACTTCACAGTATCTAATTCGAACACCTATCCCGGAACCTTCACAGCCGTGTGGTACCCTACCACAGCAATGCATCAAGAATTGGTCAAGAGCAGCAGTGTCCCCACCTTTTTAACTACTGAACACTAAACAGGGCAAGAGTGCTACTTGATTTTACAATACTCCTAGTCGTTTAAAGAGGAAATGGAACAATTCAATTGGGTGATCCGGCTATAGATTTGGCCAACGAATGGGCCACAGAACAAACAAACCAAAGACCAATTGGCCATACTTCCACATTCATAATATTGTGGGTATTCTTATTTTCACCTACAAATTTTCTGAATATTGTCACGTTGACAGGAATATTTTATCAATATCTAATATCAAGGTGTCATCTCCACTGTAGAGGTTCATTTATGTAACACATTACCAAGATACGTTGTGAGCAATAGATATGTTTTGAATGTCAGATCATAAACATTTCTTTGTGTTTTTTTTTCCAACGGATTCTTTAGCCTGATCTTTGCAACAGGTGCTGCGGGATTTCTTTATCTTTTAGCTGGCACAGTTACGAAGGCATCCATTTCAACCTGGTGCCATTGGTAATGCAAGTACGGATGAGCCACTGCCTGTTGCTCAGGACTTAGGACGCACATTTGCTCTCGAAACTCCGCGGAAGGAAGTCTATTCCAGAGCAGGATGGTACGTGGAAAAACAAAATGTTTGTTAGCGGACTCTTTCCTGGTAGTAAGCATGAATTTTTCTGTTTTGTTGAAAAGTTATATAATGACAAACAGAGATGACGGGATTATCTCTAATGAATTTTGAGGATATTTTCGCCATGTCCACAAATTTAAATAGAACCAAAACAGAAGCACCAGATATTAAACAAACCAAAAACATCAAAATCAGTTCACCTGACAACAAATTAATGAAACAGTCAAATTAAGAACCTAATAATTATTAAGGCGGCAAAAAAATCTAAATTTGGTCTACGCGTGACCATTTCGGAAAATATTTCATTGACAAAAATATATGACAGCCCACATGGTAGAAAGTGGTCACTGTCCATGGACATCGACAATACTACAGGCACAGTCATACTACCAACTATTAAACACTATAAAGTAATTTTTTTGAACAAAGAGGCCTTTGTCCTACCTAAGCTGATAGCCTTGAGAGGCTATTTCAGCGTAACCTTAACTAATAGGTGAGCTTACAGGGCTCAAGCCGAAGTGATTCTAACACTGACCCTAGCAAGAGCAGTGCTTCGCAGAATCTACCACCGGATAGGAAACGCAACCCACTGAGAAGATCCGGCGAGAAACTCAGTGGGCTGTGTCTGTGGGTTAAATTCGCTCGTCGAGCCCATCGTCGTAAGTGACGGGTTCGACGAGGACGGTGACCGGACGTGATAAACTGCTGAGGGAAGTTCGTTCATAATATAAATGTGAACACGCAATGAACTGAATGTGAGTTGTTACAGGTAAAATTGGTGACGTTCCCGAGTGGGCATAATTGACAGCATCTCAGCAATGTACCGTGACCATTAATTGCTACACGGGCATCAGTTGGATTTCACTTATCCGTTTAGTCACGGAAAATTTAATAAAAATCAAGTAGGCACTAGAATGTGTAAATTCAGTTGTCTTCTCCTCCACAATCAGGCCGCTTTGAGGTGCTATCTCTAATCCCGGTTTGAAATGTGTGTTGCACCTGCCTTCAATTGAAAACCACTTACCACATTTATGCCACCAATTTTTTTTTCTAATAATCAACTTTATTTTTATTGCTTTGATGGGTGGACGAGCTCACAGCCCACGTGGTGTTAAGTGGTTACTGGAGCCCATGGACATCTACAACGTAAATGCGCCACCCACCTTGAGATATAAGTTCTAAGATCTCAGTATAGTTACAACGGCTGCCCCACCCTGCAAACCGAGACGCATTACTGCTTCACGGCAGAAATAGGCAGGGCGGTGGTACCTACCCGCGCGGACTCACAACAGGTCATACCACCAGTAAACTGTTTTGTTGTCACAGAAAAACCGTACGACATAAAAATATATATATATACATTCGTTATAACTGAGTGAAAGGGTTTTAATGTGACTCGCATAAGATTAAACTCGAGTATAATACATATGAGTAAGTAATACTTAGTCATTTCCTTCTTGAGCTCCAGCAGGCCTTAATGGTATTTATCACTCGATAATAACCATTATAATTACATTACGTATGTATGCTGTTGTGGCGTTGTTGTTGTTGATGCAACAATGGAGTGAGTGCTATGGACGATGAAGCTACAGTTTTATTACAACTAGTGGTCCCACAGTAGTCGAAATACGACTATAATTAATTGAAAATATAAGCTTGTACATTATTATGGCTCTATTGTCAAAGGCTATTAAACTTCTATAATCACAGATTTTGCCAAGACCACACTATAGACAAATAATGTTAAAGACAAACAATATTAATCTATTCTCAATTTGACCACAGACTATAAACAATAAGAAAAGTTTGACAATAAACAAACAGTATGCCTGCGTGTGTGTGTGTGTGTGTCAAATACATGGTAGTGTGCGTAATGTTTTTTTATTGGGGTTTTTTGTCAGTAGGAAATCGCCGGACTTCCGCCCTTCACTGGGGATGGAGGGCGGGGCATGTCGGAGTCGAACCGACTAAAACCTCCTGTCTCTCAACAACCCACGTCCAAACCTCGCATGAGACAAAACTCATGAAAAGGCAAAGGGGGGAAAGTGAAGCGTTTAGTGCGGAGCACATCTCTCCCATCACCCTCCCCCTCGGGACGCCGGGCTGGCGGTCGTCGGCGCCACGACCACCAGCCCTCTCAGTCGGCAGGCTATCCGAAGCCCGCCTAGATGGCGCCGGTTAGAATGGTCTATCCTACGGAATACCCCGCTGGGTCAGAACCAGCGTGGGTTGAGGTTAGCCGGCCTTCCATCACCCGGATGCTCATGCATTTTATTGGGGTAATGTATAATTAATGCATAATTAAAAACAATTTTAACATTCTGCACTCCTTCTCTTTATTCTCTATAAGTGTGGGAAGTTTCATACTCCTCCGTCCGCGCAATTTTCGTAAAAAGGGGTACAAAGTTTTTGCTTCACGTATTAATATATAGATGATGGACGATGTTGTCCTGATGGGAAACATCTTCGGCGATGAAGAACTGGCTTTGATAAAAAAAAACATAGATTTTCATGGATAACACACGATTTTATTCCTTCATAATTCACAATCAACTATATAATTTCTCATAAAGATTAGTCAAAATTATTTTTGTCTTTAGAAAGATATACTGTCACCCATCCCAAAACCGACCATATCAACCCGAGCTTAACCTGACCTCAACTTAACAATAAGCTTAATAAAGCTAGCATCGTGCTTTCAGACTTGCGCGACGTTGCCAGCTCCCAGCCCCCTTTACATAGAGAGAGACAGATATATCTTTTAGAGCGAAACGTGATATTGAGGGAGCTTTGCGCTTTTGTACGTTAGCTTTTCGGTAGCGTTAGACTTTTTACGTCTAAGTGTAGGGTTCGCGTTACTAGTGATGATAAGTGTTTTTACGATAGCCCCTTGTATTATAAATGAATGGACATGAACTATATCAAGGATTTTTTTAGTCTAATAAAGCTGTTACGTTCTCAAACTTATATTATCAAAGATTTAAAACGGAACTTATTACGTAGCGAAATGACAATAACAAAGACACGAAGCAACAGTTAACAATTGTCATTACAATCAAAATAATATTAACCATATGACAATGGTATGTTAATTCTTGCAAGGAATATTTATTTATTTATTGCTTCTATGCGTGGACGAGCTCACAGCCTGCTTGCTAAGTGGTTACTGGAGCCCATAGACATCTACAACGTAAATACGCCACCCACCTTGAGATATAAGTTCTAAGGTCTCAGTATAGTTACAACGGCTGCCCCACCCTTCAAACCGAAAGGCATTACTGCTTCACGGCAGAAATAGGCAGGGCGGTGGTACCCGTGCGGACTCACAAAAGTCCTACCATCAGTAAAAGATTGATATAATCATATATTTATATTTATTTATTTATTAAAACTTACAAACATAAATTGCACCGGTGTTTGAACTTGAATATGTGTTCCAAACAGCTTCTCGTCCAGAGAATATAAAAATAGGATTATATTTAAATAGATTATAAATGGTATTGTGGCGGTTAGCCATCATACAACGCAAGATATTTGACAGATGCCTGAATCTCGCTTACGACATTTTCAAGATAAGCTCGCATATATACAAGTTCCGAACAACAACATTCGGACCGTCGGTCTGCCGAGCAATATCACCCGCTCGATTTAAGATCTTCCCTTTGTCGTTTAAGCATCTCCACAGTATTAAAGCGTTAGGAGATATTTAAATAATGAGATGTTATTATTGCTTAGTCTACAGTTTATTTAACCTATATTTCCATAATTTTGACACGTTCCATGACTGACTAAGGATTTACGAAACAAAATTGCTATAAACTATTTAGTTCATTACAATTTCTAACGTCAATGTTATAAGCGACACGTAATGAAACTCCTTCATACGCAACAGAAAAAAAAACTGTAGAATATATATTTCAAACAACAGTTTCCAAACTCCAAGTATTTGAGGAGCTTTTTTTTTGCTTTCGAAAGCTCTTTACAGGCAACTTCACAATTCAAGGGGAAAACTTTATTTTTTCCGTTCTTCACGTAAAAAACTTTGGCAATTTTGTTTGTATTTATTTTTCGTACATTTAACTTGACTTGTATCAGGGCAGTCGCTTTTAAATAAAGCCAGAGATGGAGGAAGCTACATTTTTAAAAAGACAAACAGTTTATATTTATAATTATGTAATTAGGTTGGGCTATGCCATAGATAAAAAAACGAGGCAACACATCAATGTAAATTTTTTTTATTGCTTAGATGGGTGGACGATCTCACAGCCCACCTGGTGTGAAGTGGTTACTGGAGCCCATAGACATCCACAACGTAAATGCGCCACCCACCTTGAGATATAAGTTCTAAGGTCTCAAGTATAGTTTCAACGGCTGCACCACCCTTCAAACCGAAACGCATTACTGCTTCACGGCAGAAATAGGCAGGGTCGTGGTACCCATCCGTGCGGACTCACAAGAGGTCCTACCACCAGTAGAAATTAAAATTTCCTTTCTGACCGAGTTCAAAACAAGAGTACATACGTCACGTCACATCACGTTATTACAAGAAGGAAAAACCGAAACCCGATCTCACTGCGTTGCTTATCCGAATACTGCACAAAGTTTGCTATAGATAAATCTCGGGATGTCTCTGCGTCAGATATATTCATTGTTATCGAATGATGTAAAGCTCTCTTAGCATGGATTTAATGACGTCGTTTGGCTTGCGACTTGAATATATTCACGACTCTACAGCTGAGGGAGGGTAGGCACACTACACGGCCGGTTTACTACCGAGAGACCACATTTCTACCAATAACTACTATGTGAACAATGGCATCTAACTTAGTTCTTTTATTAGCAAACCGATTACACGACCCAGCTGATACGAACAGTTTATTAAATAACACCACAACGCATTCGATCCTGATATACACGAATAAATGCTCTATTGTATTGGAAACCCGCAAATATTCAGAAAACTCCTATCCTCTTTGAGTCGCATTCCTCATGTCTGAGGGTCGTGACCATCTCCTCCCATTATCCTTCTCTGGATGATGTTTCGCCATACTCCTTCGGCGGTGTGTATGGCATCGTAGACTGTGGTATCCAGAGTGGTGCGGATTTGTTCGGACCAGCGCATTGGATTGCGGCCACGAGACCTTTTGCCTGCAATCTTGCCAGTTACCATCAATTTTTCAAGATTGCCACCGCCCTTTCTGGCAATGTGACCGAAGAACTCAAATATCCTCTTTGTGGCGGGTTAGCCATCATACAACGCAAGATATTTGACAGATGCCTGAATCTGGCTTACGACATTTTCAAGATAAGCTCACATATACACAAATTCCGAACAACAACATTCGGACCGTCGGTCTACCGAGCAAATATCACCCGCTCGGTGGAAGATCTTTGTTGTATTCCTACACTCACCTTTCGGTAGGCAGCGGCTTGGCTCTGCCCCTGGCATTGCTGAAGTCCATGAACGACGGTAACCACTCACCATCAGGTGGGCCGTATGCCCGTCCGCCTACAAAGGCAATAAAAAAAAAAAAAAAACAAATGGTAAAGAGCCTGGTTTGGATATTGTGCTGTCTTAACATGGACGCGTTAGTCCGATATGCTCTCCACGGGATTCGTAGAACCTTCCTCTAGCACCACATCTCGAAGGCATCAATGCGGTGGCGAGCAGCTGATTTCAGAGTCCACACCTCAGCACCATAGAGACGGATTGAGAACACCAGAGTTCGGACAAGTCTCACTTTCCTATACAGAAAACTATGTGTGTATAATTGCTTGACAGAAATAAGCAGAACCGTTCGAACGTCCTCTTCTAGCACCATTTGTATGCCCTAAGCCTACCTACCCTACCAGCCGAATGCACCGGATGTTCATCAGTTTTACCGGTGGTCACTTCTAGCATTTTTTTTTGGTCAGGAGGAAATCGCCAGACTTCCGCCCTTCTCTGGGGATGATGGGCGGGGTATGTCAGAGTCGAACTGACTAAAACCGCCTGTCACTCAACAACCAACGTCCAAACCTCGCATGAGACAGAACTCATGAAAAGGCAAAGGGGGGAAAGTGAAGCGTTTAGTGCGGAGCACATCTCTCCCATCGGGGGGCACGCCGGACTGGCGATCGTCAGCGCCACGACCACGAGCCCTCTCGGTCGGCAGACTGTCCGAAGCCCGCCTAGATGGCGCCGGTTAGAGTGGGTGTCACTTCTAGCATAGTCCTTTTTTTTGCGGTCTTTCCTTCTCAATAAACTCACCACTATTTTCTGATAGTTACAATGTTTTTTTTTTTTTTACGTACAAGTCTCGGCGGTATTGAGGGTAGGTAGCAATGGGCCTGTGGCACTGCCATAGATAGTTTGCATCAGCCGTATGTGATGTGTCTATTATGCACCTTTATGGGTTTAGTGTTTTGCTTCCTATCAAGGACAGCCGCCTGAGTTTTGAATTTCCTTCGAGTATGCACCGTAACCACTATTATTACCGTCCACAATGATGGTTCCACTTTTCTAAGAGAGAAAATGATAAAACAGTAAACTCCAAATTAAACCTTTATACCAAAATCCGATACAATCATTTCAAAAATTCATACATCAATTATCGAAAAACATTCCGCATTCTATTCACTAGCTTCACGCCACGTGCTCTTTATAAATATTATAGTTGTCCGTTCATTCCATCGCTTCTAATCAATTTTCCTGTTTTATTAGCGATTGTATTAATACAGTTAAGGCTTCGTGGATTATTGAGGCCGATTTAGCCGGCACAAATTCTGGAGCAAGGACAAAAATATTCAAGTTATGCTGCTGTGCATGTGCATGATCCCAGGGTTTAACAGACTTGATATTCGAACCCCGTTAGTTGCGCGGCGTAACTCGGCGATCTCAAAGTTCTTAGGATTGAGACATTTTTTTATGTTATCTTGCATTGAATGCAATTCCTAAGTCTTTCTTACTTCCTTAATAGGTATACGAACGCTCAGCCCATTTTTTTATTAATTGCTTTGATGGGTGGACGAGCTCACAGCCCACCTGGTGTGAAGTGGTTACTGGAGCCCATAGACATCAACGTATATGCGCCACCTACCTTGAGATATAAGTTCTAAGGTCTCAAGTATAGTTACAACGGCTGCCCCACCCTTCAAACCAAAACGCATTACTGCTTCACGGCAGAAATAGGCGGGCTGGTGGTACCTTCCCGCACGGACACACAAGAGGTCCTACCACCAGTAAAAACACCTGGTGGCGAGTGGTGACCGTCGTTCATGGACATCAGCAATGCCAGAAGCACAGACAATTCGCTGCTTACCGCAAAGCTTCAATCACCATCGAAAGTAAGCAAGGCTTAGTAGACTAGGTCAGTTTCACATCCCTTATTGAAAACAGAGTTATTGTACGTACCATAAAATTAACCTACGACCGAGATGACAATTTTTGATGTATACATATAACATACATTTTAGTACAGGCAGTTAGATACCACCATCCTACCTATTACTGCCGCAGCCCAGACTCCGGTCCGGGTTAACCGGTTACGCAGTAAAATTGAAATTTCGACTTTAAGTTTCAAAGTTTTGTGGTGGCATTCGCGTTGTGACGTCAGGATCGGTGCATATCCATTGATAACGCTGGTGACGTCATCACCACTGGGCATCCTCTTTGCTTTTCGACAACTGCCCCCACCACCTTTTTTATTGCCCTTGTAGACAGACGAGCATACGGCCCGCCTGATGGTGAGTGGTTGCCGTCGCCCATGGACTTCAGCAATGCCAGGGGCAGAGCCAAGCCGCTGCCTACCGACCAAGCAGCTGCCTACCGACCAAGCCGTTGCCTACCGACCAAGCCGCTGCCTACCTACCAGTTTGAAAATGTTTCCAACGAAATGAATACTGAACGAATTTAGCACAAGTAAACGTTATTTAGCACAAGGGCCCGTTTCTAAATCCACTCATAGGCCTTTCACGACGAGCTCCACAAAACGAAATCGATAATTTATTTAAAAGCACATGTTCGATCGGAAACAACAGAATCGGTTAGAGAATTCGATTTCGCAGAGACCGTGATTACAGACTTGGCGTAGTTAAACTATAGGTTCGGTCCTGAGCGCCGCCTACGCCCGCGTGCACTACCGCGGTGCGCGGACCGGACTCAGTGGGGGACGTAAATATAATATCATACCTTATTCGCTATTTGTTCCTTAATTATGTCTTCTTCTTCTTTATCTCCACCTTATCCCACTTCATCGACAGTGTGTTTCCAGAGGGCTTTTTGCCACGTACCATCCGGCTATGGAATGAAGTGTTTCCCGAGCGCTATGACATGTCCTTCTTTAAACGAAGTTTGTGGAGAGTATTAAGCGGTAGGCAGCGGCTTGGCTCTGTCTCTGGCATTGCTGAAGTCCATGGGCGACGGTAACCACTCACCATCAGGTGGGCTCGTCTGCCTACAAGGGCAATTAAAAAAAAATCATTTACCTCTATCAGCCGTCATCTCAACACTCCTCTTTGTCTGATATCGTTAATCACACACTCCATGTCTTTTTCGTCCGACCTCTTCCTTGCATTACCATTTCCACACATCTCCTAATCACATGCATTTCATGTCCTTTCCACGCTAACCGTCTACTCTTTAATTTACAAACCACTTTCTACTTTCATACTTCCTCTGATATACTCATTACTTATCCTTATCCATTCTTGTCACTCCCCACATCCATCTCAACATCCGCATCTCTGCCGCACGCACTCCTCTTTCATGCCTTACTCACTCCTTACTGACTTTACGTGTCTAAAATATAGACTACCAAAAATACTTAAATACATTGAGGTTTATTGCATTCCGCAGGTTCACTTATGACTGTGTCTTTATGAACACGCTAAAATCCCTAAGACGTAACCAAGGAATAGTTCCATAATGAGAGAATAGCTTCTATGATGAGAATGTAACTTGCAAAAATAAGTAATTTAGGTAGACTAGATATTGGGCATTGGATAAGTTACACATCCTGCTGACTTCTTCAACCCGTCCGAATGCAACGGATGCTTCAATGTGTAGCTCCAGTGGAACACGAATTGGTAGTAAGACATCTTGTGAGTCCGCACGGGTAGGTATGTACCATTAAACTGCCTATTTTTGCCATGAAGCAGTAATGTGTTTCGGTTTGAAGGGTGGGGCAGCCGTTGTAACTATACTTGAGACCTTAGGACTTATATCTCAAGGTGGGTGGCGTATTTACGTAGTAGATGTCTATGGGCTCCAATAACCACTTAACACCAGGTGGGCTGTGAGCTCGTCCACCCATCTACGCTATTAAAAAAAAGGTGGGTAGCGGCATTTATGTTGTAGATATATATTGGCTCCGGTTATCACTTAAAACCAGGTGGGCTATGATCTCATCCCCTCGTATAAGCAATAAATAAACACTAATGTGTTGCCATACTATTTATATATAAATTGTAAGCGCCTTAATCCGTATCTGTCCGTAAATGAAATCTGCATTATTCTAGACATATAACGCGTATTACACACAGCGTGACCTACAATACGGACCCGGGGCTTGGAGTGGCCATTGTCCACTATCACTGAACCAAGGTCCTTCTACAGTCGACAGGCTTTGTGTACTAATCTCTATATTGACATTTTGGAAGGGCATTTTATATGTGTTAAAACTGTTTCACTGATCTATTTCTTTACTTAATGAATTATTGTATTTGTATAATTACCATGAGACTATATTATGACCGTCTCACTAGAGATCTATTTCTAGTATTTTATGCATACATGGCTCTTTAGAACAGAATCGAGCAAATCGTCACAACAATTTTTTTTTTTTATTGCTTATTTGGGTTACGAGCTCACAGCCCACCTGGTGTTAAGTGGTTACCGGAGCCAATAGACATCTACAACGTAAAAGCGCCACCCACCTTGCGATATAAGTTCTATGGTCTCAGTATAGTTACTGAATAATTCCCGCACATTAATTGTATTATTGATCCTAACATTTTAGTTTTTCTTTTAAACGCCAGCATCCAACAAAACGTAGGTACAATAAAGTAACGACAATAAAAAAAAAAGCACACCCCAACCACCCCACACGAGTTCGGGGCGGGCCGAGCTTTTACGAAGTTTCCCGAGCGCTCGCGAAGACGGCCGACGCCGAACATCTGCCGCGGCGCGTGCGCACACCAGACCTGCTTGTATCGCCGCGATATGAAGATTTGAACAGGTGCTGTGTGAAGCAGGGGTCAGATCAACGTGGACTCACATATTTATACTTTTTTATTTATTTGTTATGTCGATGACCTTTATTTGATTTTATTAGCTTACTTACAGGAAGCAGTGGAAAGAGTTGGAGGAGGCCTTTGCCGAAAGGCACACCGTGACAAGAGACATTTTGTAGTACAAGATTTTATTTTTATATTTTCTTTTAATTTGTTATATTGTTTTCTAGTTATTTTTTTAGTCTACTTAAAATTCTAAGCTTAAAATGTAAAATTTTCGGGAAATAAAGGCTTTATTATTATATATAGCTTACTAAGATCAAGCTGCTTTAGCACTGTTTAACCCATAGACACGGCCCACCGAGTTTCTCGCCGGATCTTCTCAGTGGGTCGCGTTTCCGATCCGGTGGTAGATTCTGCGAAGCACTGCTATTGCTTCGGTTAACACCACTCCGATTTGAGCCCCGTGAGCTCACCTACTTGTTAAGGTTACGCTGAAATTGCCTCTCAAGGCTATCAGATTAGATAGGGATTGAAAAAAATATTTAGCCCTGCAGTCCTTCGGAATTCTATCAATGTCACTAGCGAATAGGCTGAAGATAATCTGAAGCGTCCGTGGCTTAATAAGTACAAAATACCGGAGTTTTCGTGTAAGCGTGCCAAGATTAAATAAAATTCTGGAGGCCGGTACCGTTTCTCCTGATCAAGTAACAAGATCTCCACGAATGACTTAAACAATTCAACAGGAAAGGAATAACATAGCATAATAATAAAACCGTTCTTTTTTTACATTTGCGTGTATGGACGTATTGTGAACCCGCATCGGTGGATACGAGCATTCTGCCTATTTTTCATTTTTTATTACGTAGTTGGATGGACGAGCTCACAGCCCACCTCGTGTTAAGTGGTTACCGACCGGAGCCCATAGATATCTACAACTTAAATGCCCCACCCACCTTGAGATATAAGTTCTAAGATCTCAGTATAGTTACAATGGCTGCCCCACCCTTCAAACCGAAACGCAATACTGCTTCACGGTAGAAATAGGCGGGATGGTGGTGCCCACCCGCGCGGACTCACAAGAGGTCCTACCACCAGTAAAAAACAGTCTTAGTTTGCGATTTGTGGGGTGGATCAGCCGTCAAGCATGCAATGTTGTTGGCGGAGTCTACGTCATGATATCTACAGGTTCTCGTGACCATAATAGCAAGAGGGTCCTAAGCATCCACGTTATGAGTCAAGTTCTGAGTTTCGGCATCTGATTCAATCGTGGCACTGGCCTGAATTGAACCAGCTGACATTAGACGGAGCACAAATATTACTATTCATCTATATCTATTTATCTATCTATATGCGAGTATATATAAATGAATTGCTGTTCGTTAGTCTCGCTAAAACTCGAGAACGGCTGGACCGATTTGGCTGATTTTGATCTTGAATTATTTGTGGAAGTCCAGAGAAGGTTTGAAAGGTAGATAAATATGAAAATGCTCGGAATTAAATAAAAATACCAATTTTGTTTTTCCTTTGTGTCCCCCCCCGTCGAATTGATTCCTTTTGTTTGTTTTAAGTTTATTTTATACAAAAGTTAAGCTCTTTTATTTACCGATTGAGGCACTACGAAGTCTGCCGGGTCAGCTAGTTATTACTATAAAAGTTCAATTAAATTCAATATGCAAATAATAAAGGAAAACATGCGCTTACGATCTTAGACACAAGTTCAATCAAGACACGACCCTATGGTGACATTTCAAGGAATATTTTCGTGAAGCATTCTGTCTTCCCACTGTACTGCGATCCTCGCTGATACAAAGGGACCCCTTTCACGTTTGTTCTGTGTGCAGGGTCGTTCAACTCGCCTCTCTGATGTGCTTTTTTGTAGTGGCAGCTAAGCAGAGACGTATGAGGTTTAAGCTAACTTTCATTCAGCACCAAACGAATCACTGGTGGTGGAACCTCTTGTGAGTCCGCGCGGGTAGGCACCACCCTGTGTCTCAAGATGGGTGGCGCATTTACGTTGTAGATGTTTATGGGCTCCAGTAACCACTTAACACCAGGTGGTCTGTGAGCTCGTCCACCCATCTAAGCAATAAAAAAAAAAGAATCTTGAAAATTTCGTTCAAAAATTGTACTCGATAGATGGGAGCTTTCTGTGGTGTTTACTGCATGGATGTGACATAGTGGACGACCTTGAACCCTCACCCCCTATAATAGGGTTTGGTTTTAGGTAATAACACGAACCCGACCCTGTACACATACTGCCATACTATTACTAACTTATTGAAGGTATCAGGTCTTCCAGATAAGGCCCTTAAAACGCGAGGAGGATTTAAATGATATCTAGAAATACTCTAATATAGAAGGACATTTAAACATTATCGCCTAAGGCCTAAAAGATAAGACGCCTGGTGCATTCGTATCGGACATTGCAACTGTGCCGGTATTTGAATCCCGCAGGCAGGTACCAACTTTTATAATAAAAATGAAACCCGCAAAAATTATAATTTCCGTAATTACTGCTATTAAGGCGTGATATGAGCCCGCACTAGTAGGTAACACCACTCTGCCTATTCCTGCCGTGAAGCAATAAAGCGTTTCGGTTTGAAGGGTAGGGCAACCGTTGTACTTTAAAACTGAGACTTGGAACTCATGTCTGGGTGGGTGGTGACATTTATTTTGTTGATGATTATGGGCGCCGGTAACCACTTAACACCAGTGGGCCATGAGCTCGTCTATCCAGCTAAGCAATAAATAAAAATTATAATAATCTTAGACTTAAAAAAAACGACGTCCAAGAACGTACGGCAACATGGTCAAATCGCGTCATCAAAAGGGCAGAGATGTAGTCAGCGAGTCTGGATACTCTTTGGTAACTCGACGAGCACTCTGAGCCCGAACGTGTTACCGTTTGGGAATGGTTAGCTTAGTTTAAGGTATAAAGTGGTAGTGACACAGATTTTCATCTTTAGTTATTTACATAGTTTTACTGCACATTACTGAGACACTAAGCCGAACTTTGGCACGGGGCGCTAGCGTACATTGTTATGTGTGCACGTCATTTCGGATCCTCCCGATCCACCACCCCAAAGCACCGGTCATCGTGCTCGTCGAACACGTCGCTTGCGACGAAGGGCTCGGCGAGTAAATTAACCCACAGACACACCTCACTGAGTTTCTCGCCGGATCTTCTTAGTGGGTCGCGTTTCCGATCCGGCGGTAGATTCTGCGAAACACTGCTCTTGTTAGGGTTCGTCTTAGCAACAACTTCAGGTTTGAGTCCCGTGAGCTCACCTACTCGCCCGGTGACGCTGATATGGTCTCTCAAGACCATCAGCTTAGGTAGGATAAAAAAAAGTCATATGTGCAATCAAGAAACTGCGCAATATTAAAAACGTCACGGTTGTCGCTAATGCTAAAGATCTACGAAGATGTGAGAAATATCATCGTTTATTTCCTCAATCAACACGATTTGTATGAGATTCGGCATAGTCCATATTACTTTTTTTTAAATATCCACATTCAGAAAATCAATCTCTAAAAACATGGAATAAGTACTGCTAAGTGGCCAATACACATGAGTACTTAAAGAGGAATCGGGAAGCAGAAAGTGCTTGCTAATCCCGAAGGCGCGACAACCCTACCGATTTTCTCTGCGTTGCGTCCAGTTACATATACGAACACTGAAGAATCAGAGGTTTTCTACTTAGGGCCCATCTTAAGACATTCCAAAGGCACAAGTTATGATGAAATATCAATAAGCGAACACCGCGCCAACCCGTTGGACTGGTCCCCCGCATCTGCCGCAACAACGGTACATCGATAATTGTGGCTCATTTATTTTACTCTAATTGACTTAGTCGACGCCTTCGAAAGCCTGTTTGTAAACTTGACAATCATAGATTCGAGATTTGGCTAAAGTTCATCAGATTTGTAATAGGTTTTTTAGGTTCGTCCAAACTTGTTTTATAAATTACCGTAAAAGTCGCTTCTCTTGAGACACGATGAGGTGAGGACCTCTTGTGAGTCTGCACTGGTAGGAACCCCCACCTCGCCTATTTCTGCCGTGAAGCAGTAATTCGGTTTGAAGGCTGGGGTAGCCGTTGTAACTATACTGAGACCTTAGAACTTATATCTCAAGGTGGGTGACGCATTTACGACGTAGATGTCTATGGGCTCCAGTAACCACTAAACACCAGGTGGGCTGTGAATAAAAAAGAGGTCGAACTGTAAAATTGCATTATAACAACGGTCAGAATCAGAACAAGCAATACACGTAGACTCACAACAGGCCTTGCCGGTACAAAGTTGCATTGGTTGTTGACATTGTTAATAACGCAAGCGACGGTTTCGTACCTGTCAATGCAACTAAAGCAATAAACAAAACGCGCTATCCGACATCAAATTCCAAATCTTATAATTTCCTACGAAACCTGTATATTAGAATATTAAATTGGTAGGAGAGCATCTGTCGCGGCGACATCGGTGTCAGAGTTCTGGTGGGTTTTTTTTTCCTTCATCTTCGTGGAAAACAGATAATATTTTTGGCGTTCGCCGCGACAAATGGACCGGTATTGTCGGCGCTGGTTCTCTGGGGCCTTGACGGGGTCACGCGCCGTGCGGAGATGCGCACCTGGCCACTCATTTGCATAAATCTGCGCTTTACTTTTTGTTATCGATAATGCGATACGAGACTTGAAGGAGTCGTCATAATCTTAATTATAATGTCGAAAGCGCCGAAAGTCGTTACGTATTTAAAGTGCCTGTAAAAGCCTACTCGAATAAAAGCTTTTTTTGATTTTGAATCGGCAATCGACTTAAAGAGCGGACGGTTAGCGTGGTATGGACATGTGATGCGTAGAGAAGATGCATGTGACTAGATGTATGGAAATGGTAGTGCAAGGGAGAGGTCGACCGAAGAAGACATGGATAGTGTGAATGGTGATATGAGAGAAAGAGGAGTGAGTGTTGAGCTGATAGAGGAGGATAGAAGAGGATGGAAGAGAAAAAATTGCTGTCCCGACCCCACCTAGTGGGATAAAGTGGAGAGAAAAGAAGAAGAATCGAGCACAATAAGTTAGTGAATAGTACTAAATTAATATGAACCATCATTACATTACATTGTAGTGGAATTTTAACTGTTTCGTAGCTGTAGGCTAATGGCCGACATTAACACATACCATTTAAACCAAATTTCTTACTTACTCCATATTCACATGACAATTATCAATACCAAATCATACACATTTTTTTTAATGCTTTAGAAAGACAGACAGCCCACTATTCGTCAATACTGAGCGGTTTTAGAAGCCCAGACTTGCCAGCGTTAATGTCATCGCCCACCTTGAGACATGAAGTCCACCTTTCGAAGGTACGACGACTATTCCACCGTTCAGCCGTTTAGTTCAACCACTGGACTTCATATTTGCCACCGGAGTAGAGTTCATCCATACTACCTGGAGCCACTGCGGTCATCCACAGTGCGTTTCCAGAGGTATTTTTTGCCACGTACCATCCGGCTATGGAATAAGCTCCTCTCCACGGTGTTTCCCGAGCGCTATGACATGTCCTTCTTCAAACGACGCTTGTGGAGAGTATTAAGCGGTAGGCAGCGGCTTGGCTCTGCCCCTGGCATTGCTGAAGTCCATGGGCGACGGTAACCACTCACCATCAGATGGGCCGTGTGCTCGTCTGCCTACAAGGGTAATAAAAATATATATATTCGTTTTAAGTCGTTGTGGCCTAAAGGATAAGACGTCCGGTGCATTCGTATGTAGTGATGTACCGGTGTTCGAATCCCGCAGGCGGGTACCAATTTTTCTGATGAAATACGTACTCAACAAATGTTCACGATTGACTTCCACGGTAAAGGAATAACATCGTGTAATAAAAATCAAACCCGCAAAATTATAATTTGCGTAATAACTGGTGGTAGGACCTCTTGTGAGTCCGCGCGGGTAGGTCTCACCACCCTGCCTATTTCAGCCGTGAAGCAGTAATGCGTTTCGGTTTGAAGGGTGGGGCAGCCATTGTAACTATACTGAGACCTTAGAATTTATATCTCAAGGTGCGTGGCGCATTTATGTTGTAGATGTCTATGGGCTCTAGTAACCACTCAACACAAGGTGGGCCGTATTTCCCGTTACCACATTTGCGACTCCGACTCAGAATCGAGAATAAGAAGTAATAGCCGAAACGAACGATCGGACAACAAAATAAACTACGTCCCCACTCGATAATGTATTCAAATTTAGTTTATAATAAAACGATTTGTATTCATCTCATTTTATATATTCGTGGCACAGCGTATCGTGTTACCGTCGTGCAATGTGTCAGGTTTTGCGCTGAGCTAGCTTGCGTTCGCGACATCGCGCGCGATTATTTGAAAATTTGCCGTCGAAGTCAGAAGAAAGAATATTAAAAAATAATAATAATAATAATAATCTAATATTTAAAAAAAAGACATTCCCGCTGAGTTTCTTGCCAGTTCTTCTCAGGACGGAGGCTAGTTCTTTTGAATTGGCGGTAGTTCTTTTGACGTTCAACAAGTATGTACTTTCATATATGTTGAATAAATTTTTATTTGATTTGAGAAGAGTGATCAGGCCTCCTGTCGAGTAACGTTAAGTGGTTACTCCGGCTTGAGCGCTGACAAAACGCGACGTTTATGAAAATTGTAGCGACACGATGTGTACTAAGTCGATGTCGGTGGAATCTGAGGTTTTTTAAGCTATTGCATAGCTTCTATCGCGGTCCTTGAGCGCGGCGACTAAATCAATAATTTCCGTAACGAAAATAACCTGACACTCCCACTACGCCTACTATGTAGCTCGCGTTCAACACATTCATACGTTGCTCTGGTGTAGTGCTTGTGAATAAGCGCGCGGCGTGACGTCGCACTGCATGAGCATCATGAAAAGTCTGCCCATCTCTCTCTCACGCGGTCTAGCTTATGAGTGTGAAGGGGACAGCTGTTAATGTTTTGCTTTTGTTCATGTTTATAAATATAGCGTAGTCTTATTTTTATTATTGTTTTAATATTAAATTATTATTGTCTAATTGTAATTGCATAAGTTGATAAAAAATGCATTGCAATAGCTTTACCGCGGCAGTTCCCGAGTGCCACACGTCTTTTTTTTTATTGTTTACTTGGGTGGACGAGCTCACAGCCCCCCTGGACCTTAGAACTTATATCTCAAGGTGGGTGGCGCATTTACGTTGTAGATGTCCATGGGCTCCAGTAACCACTTAACACCAGGTGGGCTGTGAGATCGCCCATCTATCTGAGCAAAAAAAATATTAAAAATTAAAAATATATATGTAAAACGTGTGCGTTAACATTTATATATATATATGTATAGATCAAAAACGAATCAAACATAATATAATTTAAAATAATATCTCATTCTTAAAGGTTCAAGTTGAGGGTCACGTTTTCGTCCCGAGAACAGACCATCTGGCACAGAATTAAAATGCAGCATCTTGACGACGGACTCGCGCGAACGATATGGAAAATTCGCGAAACACACTTTAAGTACTTCAACCAATAAAGTGGAAAACATAAAATAGATAAAATAACGTTAATCCGCCCGTTGACTGGTTTCTTTATTGCCTCATTAAAAGCTAATCATTAATGTAAGCTATCGAAGAAAACAAAATAAAAATCCGTTCGCAAATAAGGAAGCTACGAGCGTTTTAGTTTCATGACATTTTGTACGATGACGTCAATATTCAAGAGGGCATAACAAATGATATACCAACAATGCGTTTCGGTTTGAAGGGTGGGGCAGCCGTTGTAACTATACTGAGACCTTAGAACTGATATCTCAAGGTGGGTGGCGCATTTACGTTGTAGATGTCTATGCGCTTCAGTAACCACTTAACACCAGGTGGGCTGTGAGGTCGTCCAACCATCTAAGCAATAAAAAAAACGAAGTTTGCAGGAGAGGAACAGAGGAAATCATTCTTGATCCTCACAAAAATTATAAAGAGCTTATATTTCACAACTTTGTCGGACGATTACAACGTGAAATATTTGTTTATTCTTCAAAAATGACTTTTAAAAACATGTAATATCTTGCCGTTAATAAAGACCGTATTGACACTAGGGTATGGTACGTTATCACTAAGCAAACGATACGATATGACCGGCACGTGGTATTGATTCACCATGTATGTTTTTACCTAATGTTAGTATCTTGAATTTCCAAAGTTGGCAAGCAATATTTGGGCTTATTTCAGGTTAGATCGTCACCATTTTTTTTGCTTAGTTGGGTGGACGAACTCACAGCCCACCTGGTGTTAAGTGGTTAGTCGAGCCCATAGACATCTACAACGTAAATGCGCCCCCACCTTGAGATATGAGTTCTAAGGTCTCAGTATAGTTACAACGGCTGCCCCGCTCTTCAAACCGAAACGCATTACTGCTTCACGGCAGACATAGGCAGGGCGGTGGTGCAGGGCCTACCCGTGCGGACTCACAAGAGGTCCTACCACCAGTAAGACTGCTAAGTGAGCTAGAAATATTAATCGTAACCCTATTTTGAATGAAGTTCATCAACAAAGCACTCTGCAACACTTTACAGTNAGTATAGTTACAACGGCTGCCCCGCTCTTCAAACCGAAACGCATTACTGCTTCACGGCAGACATAGGCAGGGCGGTGGTGCAGGGCCTACCCGTGCGGACTCACAAGAGGTCCTACCACCAGTAAGACTGCTAAGTGAGCTAGAAATATTAATCGTAACCCTATTTTGAATGAAGTTCATCAACAAAGCACTCTGCAACACTTTACAGTTTCTTACCCGAAGTATTTTTAAAGCAATCAAACTGCAATATTTAATCAACGGCGGGCGAAACAGTTTACGGCTAGTCCAAGTCTTGGGCGATTGCGGGCTTTAGTTTTCACAAGGCAAACCCATCTTAAGACCTAACTGAAGGTAGTAGGGTTAGTTTTATTTATCTGTGACAAATATTAGTTACATGCTATTAAATAAAAAAGCACGCAGCTGTATTTTTGTTAAAAAAATCGGTTGTCTGTAAAGTCGGTTTACTGACGATAGTTGAACGTGACAACGTCATAAGAAAATACGCCTCAGAGCGAGGTAACGCCGCACGAGTCATGTTTTTTCGTGCGTGTAGCCGGCTTCATCGAATTATAAGACGTTGTCACGTCAAAAAAAACACAAAAATACCCTAAGGGAAACTCTTTTATATATTTACTACGTAATAAGTAATGCGGCCAAATTTTGGTGCTAATTAAATCCTTTTGAATAACAAAAATCATACGAAACCAGTCCACTAAAAGTATTTTTTTTCCACATTTAAATTTTTAAGTTGAAAATGTCAACATCAGTAGGCGAGTGTGTTCTAAATAGTCGACGAAGCAAGTCTCATTTTCGTGCATTAAACATACAAATAAACTTTTATTTCTATTTACACATAATCCATGTAATGATAGATTTCGATTCTCAATTTTCTTCGACAATCTTCCGCTAACTCTCGTGACTTACCTCCCGCGGCGGTCACCGGAAGCTCAAACCGAATGGATGGAGATCTTGCATCCTCTATAGCTCCTCGATGGCATCGTAACTACACACACTGACCTAACGAACTTACCTGAAACATAAAAAAGGATAATTCAAAAAATAGTTTAAGAGATAATGACCTGGGATACGCCCGCTTCCACTGGGACAATACTGCGCCCCATTGACTCGGGAACCTCCCAGAAGATTCGGCAGAAAAAGAAGGTATCCGATGAGCTATATTTACGTCTATACCTTCGAAGTGTAAGGTTTATTGTAAAAGAATTAAAACAAAAATAATAAAATGTATCGTGTTAAACTTAAGGCAATTATCGGATTGTCAAATAGCAACACTGTTAGTGGGAGCAATGGCAGTAGTGGGGACGTGACATAATAAAAAAGGCGGTAGTCTGAAAAACGAGACAGAAATCAGTGTATTGAGTAGTGAGCAGATATTTAAAGATTGTGCAAGTGGAGTTACAAATAAAGCAGTATTAAGTGAACTATTGCAATCTGTGTATTTATTTACTAGCTCTGGAGTATGAGTCTACAGAAGACAATCATTATTTAGACACCCACCCAGACTAAGGACAAACAAACCTGTTTTTCACAGGAACGTTTGCCAGATAGGGAGATGGAACTACCCTCGACACAGCAATCGGGTCCGAGTTAATCGGCATCCTCACCACTACTATTTATTCGCCTCATTCGTCCAATTATGTTTTACTAGAGGTACCGCAGTAGTCGAAATTCGACTATAATTAATTGAAATTGTAAGTTTGTACACTATTATGATTGTATTTTATACTTCCATAATCACAAATTTCGCCAAGACTACACTATAAAAAACATTAACAAAGACAAACAATATTTAATCTCAATTTGACAACAGACGTCAAGAACAAAAGTTTGACAATAAATAAATAGTATGCATGCGTGTATGCGTCAAATACATGGTATGTAGTGTGTGTAATGTTTTCTTTATTGATTTAATGTATATTTTATGCATTATTTAAAAAAAATATTAGCATTGTGCACTCCTTCTCTATATTCTCTATAAGTGTGAAAAATTTCATACTCCTCCGACCGCGCAATTTTCCTAAAAAGGGATACAAAGTTTTTCCTTTACGTATTAATATATAGATAATATATAAACATTTCTAGGCAAGCTACAAGAGAAGACAAAATGAACATTCTGGCTAAAACGCCTGGGCTAATGATCTCTATTCCTGGACGTGATCCGTGAACCGTCCAAAAGAGAAACGCATATGACAAAATAACATTTCGCTAATGACCGTTATTAAAATTCGAGATACTCAAAAGCCACGAAATCGAAGTACCACATCAGATATATACCTGCATATCCGACATATGGCCAAATCAGAAACCCACCATTGTTCCCCGGCTAAGATCGGTTCAGAAAAAAAAAAAAAAAAAGAAATTCTAAACATCTGGCGCTCATCACCCTCGTGAAGCCACCCCCGACGCGAGACAGACATACGCGTACTTCGCTTCGTTAGAAAAGGAGGGCGATATGGACAAAGCGTTCTAGTTTGGGCGCAAAAAATGTAAATTGTCTGCGCTCACGCATTCTGTGGATCTCCAGTATCGATTCATTTCCGATTACGGCGATCCTATAGGGAAGCGGTATACGCAAATCGATTCGACCCCTTGGAATTCAATACAAGAGAACCGTACAAAATAATATTACAACATGTAAAAGTGTTATTGGTAATAGTAGAAAAATCAAATAGGAATCGATAGCTTTTTTTTATTGCTTAGATGTGTGGTCGAGCTCACAGCACACCTGTTGTTAAGTGGTTACTGGAGCCCATAGACATCTACAACGTAAGCGCGCCACCCACCTTGAGATATAAGTTCTAAGGTTTCAGTATAGTTACAACGGCTGCCCCCCCCCTTCAAACCGAAACGCATTACTGTTTCACGGCAGAAATAAGCAGGGTGGTGGTACCTACCCGTGCGGACTCACAAGAGGTCCTACCACCAGTAAATTAACGAAGTATTTCGTTTTGAAACAGTGTTAAGACGAAATGCGGTTTATGTCCGTGTACAACAAACATATTCCCTGGTTCCTCTCTGACCAAATTACATTAGACCAACTACAGATAGCCCACCTATAACGCGGTATTTTACAACACGGCTCCACTCTAAAACGAAAAGAAAAAATCCCCAAAAACTCTCTTATAACGCGATACTTCTCTACAACACGATAACGGGATTTTTGTTTAAAACTATTTAGAGAATTAACATTAATGCACTATGAACACACAATACAGTGTGATTCTTTATAATGTGCACATATCGAGGGAAAAACATTTAAAAATGCTAAAAAAAATTTAAAAAATTTATATGGAATTTTTAAAATTTTTGTTGACTTCTGTGGTGACTCCAGTCTAAACAAAACGGTGTAACTTTTGAACTAAATGATCTAGCGCGGTTAAACAAATTCCATAATGATTGCAAGTATTTAGGCGTCCTCATAAAATGAAAAGGTGGAAGAAAACCTCCCCTCAATTGAAAATAGACATATTTTTTTAGCATAAATCTGTTATTTTTTCATAAATTTTTACAACAATCCTAAAATTTCTCAAAAAGACGCCTCTTTACCTACTTTTTTTATTAATTACAGTTATTTTACATAAAATTGAGCATACATTCCCTCACTTCGATATGTGCACATTATAAAGAATCACATTGTATATTGGAATAACCTAAATTTTACTGCTCTTACAAGAATACATAGTTAGGATGTTTTTTTCAGAAAAATTACTCTCCTTTTTTGTACTGACTTCTAGTCTCAATGAAGTCAAGAACTGGTATGATGTATAGACGATAGGTAGAAGAGCTTGGTGTTGGAGACGTCTCCTCAGAATTCCGTGGACCGCACACCGTACCAACGTTTCGATCCTGAAAGAGCTCAACATCAAGGAGAGATTATCGTCAACAGTCCAAATACGAATCCTCAAGTTCTTCGGGCACATCACTCGTAATGAGGACTCCATTGAGCGGTTGGTGGTGCAAGGGAAAGTCGAGGGCAAAAGATCTCGCGGACAATCTCCAACACGATGGACCGACCTGACCAAATCTGTGACTCACTCCAACATAAATGATTGCTCTCACTCTGCGAAGCATCGTGCCACATGGCGTCGCATCGGTATCGCAGGATCCGACTGATGCTTGACCACAAGCACTCTGTCAAGAGTGTACAAATAGGAAGAAGAGCTTAAGGCTCGCCTAGTATTAAGTGCTGCTCCCGGCTTGAAGGGTATCTCGATGATTATGACAATCTACTATATAATTCAGAACTTCGTGTCTTAATGTACGCGGCAATATTTAAGTTGTGATGTCTATGAATGCCGCTTAAGACCAGATGAGGTCATCTACCTGCTACAAAACACTACACAAACAATAAATAAATAGAGTAGGTACGCGAGCTGCAGTTGTCAACTATTGTCAGACGTAACCTATAATTTCGCTAACATCTGGTCAAAGCCGAAGGTAGGTGCGAAAAATAAACAATGGCTCTGAGATAATGATGATGCGAAGTCATTTTTATATTGTGATAGTAGTTTCGGCTTTCCCACGAGCGGGCAGGAAATAGAGGACCGTACGGCAATGGTTTTAGTACGAGCGGGATATTCATGAGCGTTCCGCCTGTGCACGACGTCGACGCCTATTTTGAAATTTCTTAATAGCAGGTATAGATTTTTTTTATTGCCTTTGTAGGCAGACGAGCATACGGTCCACCTGATGGTAAGTGGTCACCGTCGCTCATGGACGTCAGCAATATCAGGGGCAGAGCCAAGCCGCTGCCTACCATTAAGTAATCTCCGCAAGCCTCGTTTGAAGAAGAACATGTCATAGCGTCCGGAAAACACCGTGGAGGGGAGCTCATTGCAAAGCCGGATGGTACGTGGCAAAAAAGATCTTTGGAAACGCACTGTCGATGAACGCAGCGGTTCCAGATATTATGATTGAATAAACTCATGGCACATTTAGTTAGACTGAGTGGCTTCTGAAGCTCATCGCAACGCGAATGCCACCACCCACTCACCCGAGGACACAAATTCGAAGTATCAATGGTATTGGACTGCTCTATTCTTCGAAACGCAACGCAAGACTGGTTTGCGAGAGGAATAGACTGGACAATGGTACCTGCCCGTGCAGGTTTACAATACGCCTTACCACCAGCATATTATTATGTTGTTTGGCGACTGAAGTAGGTACGCTAAATCCAAATCGCAGAGTGCTTCGGCACCGGGAAATATTCTTCAAGACCCACTCACTCCATTGACTAAAGTTAAACTAGATTTAAGTAATTAGCAAAGTTGGCGAAATCCGAGGTTGTATCAGCTTTAACTGTTCTTAATTAAAAATTAATTAAACAGGAGACATATCGGCTTTCACCTGAGAAAATACTAGAATTACTGGTGGTAGGACCTCTTGTGAGTCTGCACGGGTAGGTAGGTACCACCACCTCGCCTATTTCTGCCGTGAAGCAGTAATGCGTTTCGGCTTGAAGGGTGGGGCAGCCGTTGTAACTAAACTGAGACCTTAGAACTTATATCTCGAGGTGGGTGGCGCATTTACGTTGTAGATGTCTACGGGCTCCAGTAACCACTTTACACCAGGTGGGCTGTGAGCTCGTCCACCCATCTAAGCAATAAATAAATAAAAAAGTTTTTTAATTTAGTTTCTTTTATTTGATATTTTTTAACCTTTCTGAGCTGATAAATATCGGAAGTTGTACTAAGAGTTCACAAGCGGTCTAAAGTCGCTCATCGCCATCACTCCGACCCCCGCCTCCGTGAACTTACGGTTACGACAAAAAGGAAAAAAAAAACGCACCCGCATACAAAAGCGCCACTTTCCGAACATCTGTCCATGCCGTTTCACCGTCCCTATCGCACTCCACAACGCCCACGATATATCTATCCCGCTCCAATACACGTTATAGTTAGCAGGTAGAACATGTTAGTCGGAACTTTGAGTTTCGCAAGTGCTTTTACTAAAGCTCATTTATTCATCATCACGACTTAAAATTTCTGGATGATCAATGAAAACGCATTGATTTCGCAGCTGGCAAGTTTTGACACGTCAATGTCACTCCGCAAGATCTGACGTTTGTAAGTTGGATTCATGACATCTATGACTCCTTTAACTCCACCACTATCGAGCATTCGAGGCTTTGGATTAATATTTCAAATTGGAAACAAAAAAGCGAATTCAAGCCGTTGAAGTAATTCTAATTATGTCCAAGCTTGCGATAACCTTTTTATATTCCTACCTATGCTGATAGCCTTGAGAGGCTATTTCAGCTTCGTCCTAACGTGTGTAGGTGAGCTCACGGGGCTCGAACCGGAGTGTTGCTAATACTGACCCTAGCAAGAACAGTGCTTCGCAGAATCTACCACCGGATCCTAAACGCGACCCACTGAGAAGATCCGGCGAGAAACTCAGTGGACTGTGTCTGTGGGATAATTCGCTCGTCGAGCCCTTCGTCGCAAGCGACGGGTTCGACGAGGACGGTGACCGGTTGCGATAACCGAATAAAATTCTATAACTTTAGAAATAGGCTTAGATTTAAGCAGTAGAAAAAGTGTAATATATGTAACATTTATTTATTTTTAATAAACGACGAAGACTAACCAAGATAATTATGTTTCGGTCATTACTGTAAAAGTCTGTTATTTTAGGAGATGAACGTAGAGATAATTTAACTGATTTTATATACAGCCGACACCTGACCTGACATGATCCCTTCTCGGGAACACTCGACCCTGACCCTTGGAAGCCGGGATAGGATTTAAATGGGTAACTTTACCATCAACGAAAGCAGTAGGAGCTTGAAGATTGCTCTGTTTGTAGTAAAATATTACTTTTCTGCCATCAAATTTCACGAGCTATTAAATTTAAAGAATTGTTGATTTTAGTATTGTTTAAGACTATTTCACAATCATATTTTAATTATATAAATGCGTAAAGAGCACACCTACACTACAGGGTCCGTACGAGCGACAAGTAGGGGTGCGCGGGCGACCCCTCGGTCACGCATGGGGTGGCTCCCCCTTTACACATTACTCTACTTGCTGTTGCTTACTCGTATGAGTGAAAAAGATTTTAATAAATTCATTTTACAACCTCTTTTTTGGTGCTATATTCGGACGGTTCATTTTGGATATCGGATCCCGACGATACAATGTTCGCTGCCTTCACGATTCGAACCATCGCTTGCGACGAAGGGTTCGACAAGCGAATTGACCCATAGACAGAGCCCACTGAGTTTCACGCCGGATCTTCTCAGTGGGTCGCGTTTCCGATCCGGTGGTAGATTCTGCGAAGCACTGCTCTTGCTAGGGTCAGTGTTAGCAACACTCCGGTTTGAGCCCCGTGAGCTCACCTAGACACGTTAGAGTGAAGCTGAAATAGCCTCTCAAGGCTATCAGCATAGGTAGGAAAAAAAATTGTTAGACATGGCGACATCATTTGTTATGAATGCACCGATAATTTTTTTAATTAGTCCAAAACGATTCCACACCAAAGCACCTGATATGACATGACATAGACACCGGAGTAACTATTTTATCTTGGTTATGCTATTGCAATTGTTTTTATTGCCGACTAGCTGACCCGGCAGACTTCGTAGTGCCTCAATCGATAAATAAAAGACACATCAAGAGGACACATCAAACGAAAAAACAAAATTGTTTGTTTTTATATAATTCCGAGCTTATTTTATATTTTCTCACCTTTTAAACCTTCCCTGGACTTCCACGAATAATTCAAGACCAAATTTAGCCAAATCGGTCCAGCCGTTCTCGAGTTTAGCGAGACTAACGAACAGCAATTCATTTTTGGAACGAAGTTCCTTATCGCGCGTTGTGAAAGGGGGCTAGACGGAAAAAAATCTTACGAATAGTTGTCAAGACACTTTTTAGATCCGTCATTCTGACCAATCAACGAGTAGGCGCTTATCGCGTGACATTGCTCGTATCCGATTGGTCCGCGTAATGAGTACAGTTTCTCGAGATAGCGTTTCAACAATAGTAATTTAGTTCATAGTATTGTTTTTTTCTTCTTCATAATGCCGTAATTTATTATTATAACTTAAAAAAAAAATTACAATTCTTTCACTAATTAATCGAAAGGAACTTCGTTCCATCCGGGTGTCCCTTGACACGTCTGAAGTTTTTATATATAGAGATTGAAGACAAACGAACACAACATGCTGCATACTAAAGCCTTCTTCATGGTCAGTGTCTCACTTAAGTAAGCTTAGGTAAGTTTTAGCAAAAAATGAAAGCGAGTGGTAGGTACGATTGTAAACACAAGAAGATGGTATCACAAAACCGTCAGAGCACTCCCTTGTGGAAACCTCACAGAGCAACAAAGACTCACAGGTCGTTGGTCCAATGATTGGCGATGCTACTATACCACAGACTCCCGGCTAGATTACCGATCGAAACCAACAGTTTTATAAAGGGCATTTAGTATTCGAGGTCTGAGCTTGAGTTCAATTAATATGGAAAGTTTAAAACAGGAAACAGCATTTCAGTCTGTCTAGTACGGCATTAACATGTCCATGACCGTTTATCATTTACTAGTTTTTGCCCGCGACTTCGTTCGTGTGGAATAGTTACTTTGGCGTATCTACATATAGCGTAAGCTCTCAAAAGGGAAAAATATCCCGATTTTGAAACATTCTTTATTGCTGCTACGCTTGGTCCTATTGGTCATATTGGTCTTAGCCTTATCTCTATAGCCTTTCTCAACTATCTGACACTGAAAGAATTTTTCAAATCGGACCAGTAGTTCCTGAGATTAGCGCGTTCAAACAAACAAACTCTTCAGCTTTATAATATTAAATAAAGTATAGATTTATTGACACCCAGGTAGACGCACTAGGATGGGGCAATGACGGTACCATGGCCCTCCGCGCCAGTAACCATGTTTGTTTTTTAGTCCACCGATTTGATATGGCGGCGACGCAAGGTGTTACAGGTATGTGTTGACGAAATTTAAACGTTATGTTAGAAATCAAGTTTTTTTTCTTTAATCAGGTCAGTAAACTCGTCAACGGGCGTGCACCCGGAGCAGCTGTCCCGGACTCTACGCGCTAGGGCTGACAGCGTCCAACAAAATCAAATTCTTTTCGTAACAACCTGCGAACCGATTTATCGATACCGATTTTTGAAAGAATGCCACATAAAGTTCATGAGTGCTGACGTGATAGCTAGTCAGGGTTTTGGAATGGCATGGACCAAGGTGACTCTAGGCCTTCCTAAAGCCTTCCTGTCTGCTGAAACAACCTTGAAATAGACATTGGTACATTGATCAACTCGGAAATAGTTTGTCGGTTTTTTGAGAGATTTTGGAGGGAGGTTTTGTCATAGGCAAAGAAAGTTAGGAGTATTTCCAAGAAATGCTAAATGTCCGAAATACAATCAGCGTTGACAAGGCACACACAGCAAAGCGCTATGATCCTCTTATACTTCACACTACTATCGATATCAGACGCATTACTATACTGAAAAACTTACAAAATATGACTGTCATTTAATTCGGTACTATTCGGTAATTTGATTTTTTTATTCTTCAAATTTTGGCTTCTAAACTAAAAGTATCAAAAATAATGGCGTAGATACTTATATATTACATTAAAACCAATTACAATTTCAATACAGTGAAATCCATGCAAATACCATTTTTTTCGTCAGTACTGTGAACAGCGGTTTGGGAATAGATCATAGGGTATTTTGTTACTATAGGCGCCAATGTAGATCGACTCAAAACCTGCCCAAGGTTAAAGGGTTTCCAAAGAGCATAGATAACGTAATGTGATTTAAGCAAATAAAAGAAAACGCGAATTCTCTAGCATGATGCTCTTTCTTCATTGTGGAAGTTGTTGGAAAACATGTGCTTGGTTATTTTTATTTCATGTCTTGCGAATTGAACTACGACATTGGGGCATCAGTCGCGCGCGCAGATAATAGAAGTCTTTATCATTACACAGGATGCGTTTATGAGAGGCCAGTCCTAGACCCGATATTCGTCTTCAAAGCGAATTATTGTTTCAAAGGTAAAAAAACCGTGGTGGTTATTACAAACGTACTGAGGGGTGAGCGCACGCGCAGGCGCGCTATTGGAGTACGGGGCGCCAGGTGTGTAGCACCCCCGCCCCGCGCTCCACGACCTACTATACGAGAAATAGGGACGAGATGTATCGATATACCGATTGTTTATTGCATTAGACGGAGCTCACACATCTCACAGAGTTAAGGCTCACCCGAAGCCATAAAAGAAATGGCACAGCAAACATAGAAACATGAGATAGAGCTCTCAACAGGATATCAGAACGCGTAAATGTTTTGTGGTAGAAATGAACAAGATCCATCAATGTTTTTGTTAACCAACTAACAGAAGGTGTTTACTGGTGGTAGGACCTCTTGTGAGTCCGCGCGGGTAGGTACCACCACCCCGCCTATGTCTGCCGTGAAGCAATAATGCGTTTCGGTTTGAAGGGTGGGGCAGCCGTTGTAACTATACTGAGACTGTAGAACTTATATCTCAAGGTAGGTGGCGCATTTACATCGTAGATGTCTATGGGCTCCAGTAACCACTTAACACCAGGTGAGCTGTGAGCTCGTCCACCCGTCTAAGCAATAAAAAAAAGACGAGATGGAAATTTAAATGCAGAACAGCCCAGGACATTACATCTGATTCTATGTACATGTTGTGGACCCTATATAAAGTATATCATACAAAGAATATTTGACCTTGAGTTTCTTGTCGTTTATCAAAGAAGATCTATCAGACGAGCGAATACAGCGACAACGGGCACAAACTAAATTTCTGGATAAGGAAGGATACTTAGAAGGATCAACTTCGATCACAACTCATGAGGAGAAGTCGAAGAACTGGAAATTTCGTGGACGTGAAAGTTGTATTTGACAAAATCAAAAGGACACCTGCTGCTGTGTTATCAGAATCGATTTAATCTTGAAGAGCTTTTATAAATATTGACACTTATATTGGTATCAACATTTTTGTAGAGATTAAGCGATTTCGTTTTTTTAATTAATGATATTTAAAATTATCTTGTCGGAGATGATAGATTTCCGCTTATGCTATTTTAATTGAATCACTACATTTATTTGGTTAATGACTGATTTTAAAATCAACGTTGAAGTAACACGTTATTATTTTTTTTATACTACAGATAAAATATTATTTCATGTCCTTCGCTGATTTGCGTTTTACAGTAAGTGGGTCGCCTTCTCTAAAACTACTTTAAAATTATTTCTTAACAATTCATATGATATTAAGCGGTTACAGAGTTCGTTGAAATACAATGTCACTTCAAGACGTGATAATGAAAGCCGCGAATTATATTCTACCAGCTTCATTTCAAAGCCAGCTTCCATAACCAAGTGCCAAGTTAGGCAAGACGGCGCCATCACACTCCCTCACGTCATTTGGATCCTCCCCGATCCACTAACGGTGCTTTTAGGTACCTCAAGCACCGGTCATCGTTCTCGTCGAACCCGTCGATTGCGACGATAGGCTCGGCGAGTAAATTAACCCTCAGCCACAGCCCACTGAGTTTCTCGCCGGATCTTCTCAGTGGGTCGCGTTTCTGATCCGGTGGTAGATTCTGCGAAGCACGGCTCTTGCTAGGGTTCGTGTTAGCAACGTCGTCAGGTTTGAGCCCCGTGAGCTCACCTACTAGTTAAAGTTCCGCTGAAATAGTCTCTCAAGGCTATCAGCTTTAGGTAGGAAAAAAAAACCACTCCCTTTATATCTAGTGAGACGCTCCGATTCCAATAAAAATACCGAACCTAAAGATGTGGCTACCTATCGTTATTTTGATGTCAACGATGCGATTTAAAAAACTTCGCTGCACTTCTTGATCCGTTAGAACCATACAACCATTCGTTCCTATTCATCTTGCTGACGAGATTGTGGTGAAACTCGACCGTGAATTAACATAATGAAATGCAGCAAAGGATACTATGAAGCGGTCTTTGCCTGACACCCGTTGAGATAGACAGGAATAATATTGGAATACAATAGTATCGAACGTGCTGTTAGAAACATCGATACTCTTTTTATCGATACTGAGCGCATCACTACGCGGCTACGGTACGGTGAAAAAACAACTTATTTCGCCGCCCTTTCGACGGCGCACAGGTATAAATGACACACATGTAGGTATTTTATATTTGGAAAGTTCAGGCGACTTTGATTTTTCAAAGAATTGACATTATCTAAGTTTACAGTTAATCCCGGTAGACTTACTAACGTAAGAGACGTCTTCAAACCGCATCACTGATCACTTTGCATACCTATGCGTTATATTACCTCAACAGATAGACTTTTGTGACCATAATAAATAATTCTCGCGGATCGTTTGGAACCTTTGGGTCTGCGGAGGGAATTCGGTTCCCTCTGTATTTTGTACCGAATGTTCCATGGGGAGTGCTCTGAGGAATTGTTCGAGATGATTCCGGCATCTCGTTTTTACCATCGCACCGCCCGCCACCGGAGTAGAGTTCATCCATACTACCTGGAGCCACTGCGGTCATCCACAGTGCGTTTCCAAAGGTCTTTTTTGCCACGTACCATCCGGCTATGGAATGAGCTCCCCTCCACGGTGTTTCCCGAGCGCTATGACATGTCCTTCTTTAAAAGAGGCTTGTGGAGAGTATTAAGCGGTAGGCAGCGGCTTGGCTCTGCCCCTGGCATTGCTGAAGTCCATCATCATCATCATCATCATCAACAGCCCACAGTCGTCCACTGCTGGACATAGGCCTCTCCCAATCCACACCACTGAGCCCGGTCTGCGGCTCTCCTCATCCACTTCTTGCCGGCCACTTCTTCTTGAAGTCCATGGGCGACAGTAACCACTCACCATCAGGTGGGCCGTATGCTCGTCTGCCTACAAGGACAATAAAAAAAAAAATAGCAAGAAGATCCTAAACATCCACGATATGAGTCAAGCTCTGAGTTTCGGCATCTGATTCAATCGTGGCACTGGTCACTGGTGGTGGTACCCGTATTCATTACATTAAATAAATAAATAAATATTTACTAACAATCACGCCACGTTAACTGGTCCCGTGATAAGTTCGTAAAGAACTTGTGTTACAGGTACCAGATAACGGAAATAAATGTAAGATTTTTTATTATACACATACATATATTTAATAGACATCCATAACCCTGGAAAAGACATTTATATTTATCATACAAATATTTTCCCTTGGCGGGATTCGAACCCGCGACCCCCGTTATTACATTAGCCATTACAAAATACAATTGTACATTTTTCAATTCGTCAAAACTAACATTTTCATCCCACAGCGCGCGCACCTAGCCGATAAGATCAAGACTCGCACACGAGTTCGAATAAAAACAATTATAATTAATTAAACACACATTATTACACGCCATTATCGGGTACGTACTGTTATTAATCATTCAATTTGTTAAAAACACGATAGATACGACACGTACGGGGTGCTATATATTGTTTGTTTCCTAGGTGTGCGAGAAAAATCTTTCCGTAGGAGAACAATTAAATCGTTCGAAGGAATTGCGAAACTCCACGAGTATGCCACGGTCTAGATATTTTAAATTAGTGTATTTTGAACTTTTTTTTTTTTCCTACCTCAGCTGATAGCCCTAGTGGCTATTTCAGCGTAACCTTAACTTTAGTAGGTGAGCTCACGGGGCTCAACCTGATGACGTTGCTAACACGAACCCTAGCAAGAGCCGTGCTTCGCAGAATCTACCACCGGATCGGAAACGCGACCCACTGAGAAGATCCGGCGAGAAACTCAGCGGGCTGTGTCTGAGAGTTAATTTACTCGTCGAGCCCTTCGTCGCAAGCGACGGGTTCGACGAGAACGGTGACCGGTGCTTGGAGTACCTAAAAGCACCGTTAGTGGATCGGGAGGATCCGAGATGACGTGTTTTGGGCGACGTCGACTGCTTTCCATTCAGTCCGCAGGATCGGGAATGTAGTTACCGGCGGCCACGATGAGAGGGTTCTGGTGTCGTGCCGCTTTATCGAAGTGGCGCATCGATGCCGACTGTAGATACTGTTTTGAACAGAGATTGTCCTCATCTTTAAGAGAAGAGAATCACACACAGGACGCTCTCTCTAGGCAGTTTCTCACTCGACGAACCGGACTTACGTAGAAGAAACAAAAGACACTTTAATCTAATTTCCATTAGTCTTTAAACGAAGACTTCTTCAGACAGCGGTATGGATTTTACTGGTTAGATCTTTTTGCTTAGATGAGTGGACGAGCTCACAGACCACCTGGTGGTAAATGGTCACCACAGACATCTACAACGTAAATACGCCACCCACCTTGAGATATAAGTTCTAAGGTCTCAGTTTAGTTACAACCGCTTCACGGCAGAAATAGGCAGGGCGGTAGCACCTACCCGCGCGGACCCACAAGAGGTCCTACCACCAGTAATTACGCGAATTATAATTTTGCGGGTTTGATTTTTATTACACGATGTTATTCCTTCACCGTGGAAGTCAATCGTGAACATTTGTTTAGTACGTATTATATTTCATTAGAAAAATTGGTACCCGCCTGCGGGATTCGAACACCGGTGCATCGCTCGACACGAATGCACCGGACGTCTTACACGATCATCCAGACCGCGTCGTCGTTAAGGCAGTTCGGTCTATGACCTATTAGGGATCTAGGAGTTTATTGATGAGAACAACTTGAAGTTTCTCCTATTGGACCGCATATGCGAGAATATAGTTGCAGTATGGTGGTGTAACTCTCAGAAACGCTGCCCCCCACATTCCAGTAACTCGCTTCGTGATCCGCGAGGAACATGAAATCCGAATAGTACCAAGATTGTAATTGTTATTATTAAATTATTATTATTATTATTATTATTAAATGGGTCTCGTTGGATGCAGGTGGCAATGGACCGGTCGCACTGGAAATCTATTGGAGAGGCCTATGTTCAGCAGTGGACGGCGATAGGCTGAAATGATGATGATGATGACCAAGATTGTAATTTTCGATTAGTCCATCTTTAGCTGCCGACCGTACTTAACAACCCCAAACATATACCTGTACACACCGGGTATCTTTTATTTGTTTTTGTAGCGGCATTACCGATTGCCATTGGGGATGATTAATCAACAAGTCAGTGCATTCTGAGCTTACATGTTACGTCTTTGCAACTACTATATAAGATTAGGAAGCTATGTAAATTACAAACACAAAAAAAGTTCACAAAAAAACACTAAATTCTAAACGTATTTTTTTAACCAAAGTGCAAAACAAAAAGTGACAACAACAACAACAACAACAATAAAACAGTGGTGCAACAACAACAAAACAAAAACAAAACGACACAGCCAATACAACATGTCCCCTCACCCATTGCGGAGGAACGTCCGCGTGCTGGTGGTGCTGGTGGTGAAGATGCCGTCTGTCGGGCTGATGGTGACCGTTCGTAGCGGTGCACGACGTCGCCGCCACCCCGTACTGACGTGCAACAAACATGTCTCACATACATTGTGCTTACAAATATACAGTGTCATTAGAATCAGTAGGTACACATATTGTGACTAAACATACAGAGCACGTCAACTTAAAAGCTAAGTTTGTTTTTGATGTTTTGATTCTTCACAGTAACAGCAAAAGTCAGTTCTATTTGATACTAGCTTATGCCCGCGACTCCGTCCGCGTGGAATACTTACTTTGGCATAACGCTAAATTCTCAACCCCACTTTATTTACGTAGAAAGTGAAAATATTTTGGAAACATTCTTTATTGGTCCTCCACTTGTATTGGCCTTACATTTATTTATTTTTTGTGTGGACGAGCTCACAGCCCACCTGGTGTTAAGTGGTTACTGGAGCCCATAGACATCTACAACGTAAATGCGCCACACACCTTGAGATATAGTTCTAAGGTCTCAGTATAGTCACAACGGCTGCCCCACCCTTCAAACCGAAACGCATTACTGCTTCACGGCCGAAATAGGCAGGGTGGTGGTACCCACCCGCGCGGACTCACAAGAGGTCCTACCACCAGTAAAATGTTATATAGTCTCAATAAATGGGCTATGTAACACTGAAATAATTTTTCAAATCGGACCAGTAGTTCCTAAGATTAACGCGTTCAAACAAACAAACTCTTCAGCTTTAATAATAATATATAAGCAGCCTGCTCCGGCTCCGCTCGAGTCTTTAACAAAAATTTCAACGATATTTGACGTTGTTTTATTTTTTTAAATAAAAGAACACTTATTGCGGCATAACTATAATAGTTAGACATATGCTGTCGCGACACTTTTTGTAAATAATAATGTGTTCTACAAAGTCGTAGTACATTATTTTATTCAATCATCAATAGTTTTCGCAGGGCACGCGATGAAAAGAATATTTTAGGGAATTTTTTTACACCTTGGGTTACATTATTGGAGTTTTAGTAAAAATCCCTAATTTTTTTCAAAAAAGATTATAGCCTATGTCACTCGGGAGTAGTGTAGCTTCCAAACAATGAAACAATTTTTCAAATCGGTTCAGTAGTTTCGGAGCCTATTCAATACAAACAAACAAATCTTTCCTCTTTATAATATTAGTATAGATATAGATAGTATAGATTTTGGTCGACTGCAATTTTGAATTCGGACGTAGCTCAATGTTTACGGCAAATAAAATGTCATGGACCCGTAGTTCAGTGAGTGGACTGACCGTAAACCAAACGGGACGGCCACTTAACTAAATGCTCTCGGCAGTAAAAGCGAGGGTAGTTTGTAGCACAATCATATTATTACTGTTCCTATTGTTTACTTGTTGTGTGATGGAAGATCAGGGGGCTACTTTACTGACTCCTCAACATTTAGACGGAGTTTCTCTGGTGGGCGTGCTATGATCCCAGGTAATTCTGATAAAGCCATGATTCGTTCTGGTTCTTTTTTATTATTTTTTTATTGCATAGATGGGTGAACGAGCTCACAGCCCAACTGGTGTTGAATGGTTACCGGAGCCCATAGATATCTACAAAGTAAATGCCGCCACCCACCTTGAGATATGAGTTCTTAAGTCTCAGTATAGTTACAACGGCTGCCCCACCCTTCAAACCGAAACGCATTACTGCTTCGCGGCAGAAATAGGCAGGGTGGTGGTACCTACCCGCGCGGACTCACGACAGGTCCTACCACCAGTAAGGCTCGGAGACAGGATGGCTGTTATTCAAGTGCAATTGAGATACAAGGCGACCGTACGCCATTAAAAATACAAATGTATCATTCACATTGAAGATACATACGTACCTACACACAACTATAAAGCACACACTACATACGTGTATGTGTAAGGAACACGCATTACACACTCGACTGGATTCCCTGCGTCTTCAGTTTTATTACTCTAAGACTGTCTTTTGCGTACAGTCGACGACAACACGGCGTGTTATATGTACTTAACTAACTGGGACCAAATGCTAATTACTTTGTAATTACGGCCATCGTGATTTCGTTTAAGGTTAACTTAAAAAGAAAGAATATTTGTTCGTTTAGCGTGTATGACTACTAGGGTATACGTCCGCTGTAATCAAGACTAACGATATACTTAACACGTGTTCATATTTATGCCTTAAAGCGCCTATGCCATTGAGATATCCACCTCATATCTAAAGATTTTGATGGAGCAATATAATATTGAGTGCAGTAGCGAAAAGACGTCAGGCATACCAGTATATTTCTGTTACGACAATGTATTTTTATTACAATCGAACACTAATCTAAATAAAACTTCAAATAAAGAAAAGAAAAAAAAAATTCTCACACTTCCGTTGCCGACAGTACGTCGGTACAGTTAAGAGGCAACAAAGGAAGTGCCGCGAATTAAAAGCAAGTTACTGTCTTCCCCCTCCCTTACCCGCACCCGCACCCGCTCGCCGCTTGCGTCACACCCCCCTCCCCGCTTTTATAGAGCGCTACGCGTCGTAAATATAAACAAATGTATGTGTAGTGACGTCACAAAACAAGGACTTCTCTAGGTTCCTTTAAACATTTTTTTTGGAGATACTACTTTACTGGCTAGCGTAGTATTAATAATATTTTCAACTCACAAGCAGGGAGGTCTTAAACTAGGATGGGGCCCTTGGGCACACAAGAATTTGAAGCCCTTTTGGAAAGTAAAAAAAGCGAATTATAATAACTTTTTTTTACTGAGTATGAATGACCATTTATTATAGGTAATCAAATAGAATATAATATGTCATTAATGATATTAGAATGCTGCTGGTTTTTTGGTTACGATTTCGATAACGGTTTCTTTCGGGATTTCTGTTGAGCAAAATCTTCTATTAAAGGCATAGTATATGCCTTGTAAATACCTTCTGATTACTGATTTGTGAAAAAAGTGTAATGTGCCCGACAAAAATGTTTTGAGAATATACGTGTGAGAGAAATTGTCTTTCGGGGCCCCCTGAGAATAGGGGCCCTGGGCACGGGCCCCGTGTGCCCTTATGGTATAGACGGTATTGCTCACAAGCTAACTTCGCTAAACATTTTAAAATCGATATCAAATTCAAAAGTCGGATGTTTTTGAAGTATCCTTCCTTTAATAGACCTGTTATTAATTAAATAGTTAATGTTTAAAAAAGTAGTCAGGTCAGTTAGTCTTATCAGTACACGACCCCTTCAGAGCGGTATACCTACGCACCAAACTACAGTATATAGTTTTTAGTATATTACCCCTGAAAGGAAAGATCCAATGCAAATAAGGTTTACCCGATCAGCTATTTTTTTCGTAAAGGGTCAGCGGATAAAATGCTGTGAGCTCAGAAGCCGACGCCCAGCCGAACAACGTATGAAACGTTTGCAAGAAAACATAGTACATTTGTTTTTTTATCTATTAACTGAAGGATATTTTTTTTGTGATGTTTTATAAAGAGACCCCATAAAGAAAGTACTTATAACTGACTAGCGGCCCGCTCCGGCTCCGCTCGGGTCTTTAACAAAAATTTCAACGATATTTGACGTTGCTTTATTTTTTTTAAATAAAATAACACTTATTGCGGCATAACTATAATAGTTAGACATATACTGTCGCGATACTTTTTGTAAATAATAATGTGTTCTACAAAGTCGTAGTACATTATTTTATTCTATCATCAATAGTTTTCGCAGGGCAGGCGATGTAAAGAATATTTTAGGTAATTTTTTACACCTCGGGTTACATTATTGGAGTTTTAGTTAGGAACCCTATTTTTTTTCAAAACAGATTCCAGCCTATGTCACTCGGAATAGTGTAGCTTCCAAACAGTGAAAGAGTTTTTCAAATCGGTTCAGTAGTTTCGGAGCCTATTCAATACAAACAAACAAACAAATCTTTCCTCATTATAATATTAGTATAGAAGTATAGATGATGAATATGTAACCAAGAGAATATCAAATACGGAAAATTCTGAGACATATATCTGTGCAGTCATCTTAGGATAAATTTCTATAAAGGATTGATTAATAAAAACTGAGTACTAAGTAACACTAAATTAATATACTAGTATGTTATGTATGTTCCCATTATTTACTAACAACTAGTGGTCCCGCAGTAGTCGAAATTTGACTATACCTAATTAATTGGAATTGTAAATTTGTACACTATTATGATTGTATTTTATACTTCTATAATAACAAATTTCGCCAAGGCTACTCTATAAAAAAATATTAATAAAGACAAACAATATATAATCTATTCTCAATTTGACAACAGACGTCAAGAACAAAAGTTTGACAATAAATAGTATGCATGCGTGTGTGCGTCAAATACATGGTATGTAGTGTGTGTAATGTTTTCTTTATTGATTTAATGTATGTTTTATGCATTAATTTAAAAAAAAATTAGCATTGTGCACTTCTTCTCTATATTCTCTATAAGTGTGGAAAATTTCATACTCCTCCGTCCGCGCAATTTTCGTAAAAAGGGATACAAAGTTTTTGCTTCACGTATTATTTACTAACAATACCACGTGTAGTGGGTGCTCGTCTAGTAATGTTATAAAAGACTTACCATTCCATTGTCCATCCCTCCATATGGTGATTGGTAGCCTGTTTTTTCTGTCACTAAAAACAAAGGAATTAATTTAATTAAATAAAAAACACTATCGATTCTTCGCGTAGTAAAAGTAATCGGAGCCCGTTCGCAGCGTTCCTCAAACTGTCGCGTTGTTATTACAATGATCACGTGTTATGCCATTTCTTAACTATTTTAGTGCTGAACTTATTTTCACATAATTATTTTGCAGAAATAATAATAATAAATATTTACTAACAATCACGCCACGTTAACTGGTCCCGTGACAAGTTCGTAAAGAACTTGTGTTACAGGTACCAGATAACGGAAATAAATGTCAGATTTTTATTATACACATACATATATTTAATATACATCCATAACCCTAGAAAATACATTTTTTTTATATTTATCATACAAATATCTTCCCTTGGCGGGATTCGAACCACCCCCTTGTGTAGTGACCATGTCACTTACCCCTATACCAGACGGCCGTTAAAATTACTAAAGGATGTTTTTAAAGAAAAAGCACCTATTAAAAAACAAAATACATAAATTAATGCTAAATTCACATCAAAATAATTTTAAATGGTTATTAACTTGTGTGTTAAATTGCGTTGTGTTATTAATGGTTATTTACTGATGGTAGGACCTGTTGTAAGTCCGCACGGGTATGTACCAGGGCTCTGCCTATTTCTGCCGTGAAGCAGTAATGCGCTTCGGTTTGAAGGGTGGGGCAGCAGCCGTCGTAACTATACTGAGACCTTAGAACTCATATCTGAAGTTGGGTGGCGGCATTAACATTGTAGATGTCTATGGGCTCCGGTAATCACTTAACATCAGGTGGGCCGTGAGCTCGTCCACAAAGCTAAGTAATATACATAACGCTACGATACCTAATATCTTTAATCAAACTGCGCATTAGTCGGTATTCCGACGCTCCGCACTTTATACATATTCACAGAGAGTCGATCTATCGACGGTTCGCGCTTAAAGGGGTAATAAAGTGTTCTCATCCCCGGTGTCTTGTGATAGCGAACCAAACTGCGGCGGCGTTCGGGTTCTCTACTAAAGCAAATTGTAGATCGGGTGATCTGGGCGTTGTCATCTCGAATACGTGTTTTCAATACCCTCCACACAGATAGGGCACGAAAAAGTTCTATCTTGAGGCTGTTGAATAGAGCTTGTTTGTTTTGTTACCGTTTTCAAAACTGATCTCATACGTAACGAATTAGTCAAATTATACTCGTATGCATTACACATAACGGCCGTCTGGTGTAGTGGCAAGTGACATGGTCACTACACAGGGGGGTCGCGGGTTCGAATCCCGCCAAGGGAAGATATTTGTATGATAAATATAAATGTATTTTCCAGGGTTATGCATGTATATTAAATATATGTATGTGTATAATAAAAATCTTACATTTATTTCCGTTATCTGGTACCTGTAACACAAGTTCTTTACGAACTTACCACGGGACCAGTTAACGTGGCGTGATTGTTAGTAAATATTTATTATTTATTTATTTATTTATTATTTATAACACTGCATAGCCGTGGTGTTGTTTAACATTTCAAACTGTTTGGTAAGGAACACGTGGTGAGCCACTTGGTACAATCTTCAGTCATACATTAAGTAAACCTGGCCTTAAGGCCTTTAAAACCACTGTCCAGGGTGACCAGTTTATTTGTTCATGAGGTGGTTTTCCAGTCACCGTTCTCGTCGAACCCGTCGCTTGCGACGAAGGGCTCGACGAGTAAATTAACCCTCAAACACAGCCCACTCTCGCTGGATCTTCTCAGTGGGTCGTGTTTCCGATTCGGTGGTAGATTTTGCGAAGCACGGCTCTTGCTAGGGTTCGTGTTAGCAACGTCGTCAGGTTTGAGCCCCGTGAGCTCACCTACTAGTTAAGGTTCCGCTGAAATAGCCTCTCAAGGTTATCAGCTTAGGTAGGAAAAAAAAGGCATGAGGTGGCAATAAGATTCATTCAATCCCAACCTAAATACATTGTCGCTTTTCATTAAAGGCAAACATCTCATTTATAAGCGCGAGTGTTAGGGGGTGCTTACTCAATTCACAGGTTACGTTTTCAATAGTGAACGTTGGACGAGCTCACAGCCCACCTGGTGTTAAGTTGTTACTGGAGCCCATAGACATATACAACGTAAATGCGCCACACATCTTGAGATATAAGTTCTAAGGTCTCAGTATAGTTACAACGGCTGCCCCACCCTTCAGACCGAAACGGATTACTGCTTCACGGCAGAAATAGGCAGGGTGGTGGTACCTACCCGTGCGAACTCGCAAGAGGTCCTCTACCACCAGTAAAAAAAGTAGAAAGAGTAAAAGTAGCAAGCAGTAAAAGAAGTTTTCTAATTGAAATGTAATTTATTCAAACTCAGATGTCACAAACACCTGTTGAATATAAAAATATTATCCAAATGTTTGCTCCACCGCCGTTTGCTACAACACTACATTCTACAAAAGGTATAATTTATAGGCTTAAATATGTGTTTTATTAATGTATTTATCAGCAATTTCGGTTGCAATAACTAGAAGACGCTAAAGTTTTATTGATTTCCTCCGTTGATATCTGCATCTGAATTTTTAATTATTTTTTTAATTTATGCTAATCATTAGGTCTGGTTTCATTTTATCATTTAAACTAAATTCTCGTTAAAAGCAGTTCAGTTAACAGTTAACTTAAAAACACCTTTTATTTAGTTATTTATATATTCATTTGCCTTTTTTCCCCTACCTATGCTGATAGCCTTGAGAGGCTATATCAGCGTTATCCTAGCGTGTAGGTGGGCCTCGGAGCTCAAACCGGAGTGTTGCTACAACTGGCCCTAACAAGAGCAGTGCTTGGCAGAATCTGCCACCGGATCGGAAACGCGACCCACTGAGAAGATCCGGCGAAAACCTCAGTGGGCTGAAAGCTGAGTTTTGCTTGTTCAGTGTTGAAGCATACAATGCGATTTACCCTTTACTTCGTCACCTTCCTAAGGTTTATGAAGTGTATATTATTTGTGCAGGATACAATTAAGTACAAGATCAAAGTTAAACAAATAAATTTGATAAAAATTAAAATTTAATTAAAATTCAATTTAGTGACAATTAATAAATAAATAAAATCAAAGATTTTTTCGTGCGGTAGGCAATGGCTTGGCGGTGCCCTTGGCGTTGCTGATGGTTTATGAATAATGTCGTTCCCCATCATCATCATTATTATAGTACTAGCGACCCGCCCTCGCTTCGCTTCGGAAACATTAAAACACGAATGAAACAAAAAAAAAAAAAATTAAAAAAGTAGCCTATGTTCATCAGGGACAATGTCGGCTTCTAATGGAAAAAGAATTTTTCAAATCGGTCCAGTAGTTTCGGAGCCTATTCGAAACAAACAAACAAACAAATCTTTCCTCTTTATAATATTATATAATATTATATTAGTATAGATATAGATAATATTAGTATAGATATAGTTATAGATAACCTAGTTTAATGGTTTATAGGCTATGTTTGTATAAAGCGAGTTACCTGCAGTCAAACTGCGTAAGCAGTTTTGCGGGGCATGGTTTGAATGTAAGTGTAACTTTTTATGAATAAATATATTACATACATACATACATCAGATGCACTTTATGTTTCTTTGTCCACAATGGCCAATAGTATTAATTAAAAAGTAAGATCAAGGACAAACTATTTTATTCTATTCTATCAGCCCACAGACGTCCATTGCGGGACATAGCCTAACCTACAAAGATCGGTTCTGCGCTGCTTGCATCCTGCGGATACCCGCGAATCTCAATAGATCGTCAGTTCATCTTGTGGAAGGTCTACCCTTACTATGTCTTCCGGTACGCGGTCGCCACTCAAGAACTTTTCGGTTCCAAAGGCCATCCGTTCTACGAGCAAAGTGACCTGTCCAATGCCACTTAAAAAAAAAAACTTTCAATCACAAAATAAGTCCGCACGGGTAGGTACCACCACCCCGCCTATTTCCGCCGTGAAGCAGTAATGCGTTTCGGTTCGAAGGGTGGGGCAGCCGTTGTAACTATACTGAGACCTTAGAACTTATATCTCGAGGTGGGTGGCGCATTTACGTTGTAGATGTCTATGGGCTCCAGTAACCACTTAACACCAGGTGGGCTGTGAGCTCGTCCACACATCTAAGCAATAAAAACAAAAAACAAAAAAAATTAGTGAAGATAAATGTTTAAATTGTGTTCAAATTTTACTAAATCTTTTTTAGGGTCGATTTTAATTTGCATTCATGCAAGAGCCCCCTTAGTTTGCGAGGGCAGGGACCCGTTTAACGTTCAATGGAGTTCTAGTCTCAGTACAAACGGACACACGGCCAGCAAGTTGCAGTAGTAACATTAATTCTCCCATTATGCAATCTCTGTTCTCAACGTGAATTGAGGGATGCTCTAGGATTCTTCTATACCATAAATATTAATTTTACACTTTCAAACTTATGAAATTGGTACGGTGATCTCCTATGAATGCTGTGAGCGTTTGTAATGTATATGAACACCACCGAGAAATGAGAGAGAGAGAAAAGTATATACATTTTTACAATAGGCGGTCTTATCGCTAAAAGCGATCTCTTCCAGAGAACCGTTTCATTTATAGAAATTCCGGAAAATATAAAAAATATAGCAGGTATGTTGCGGTGTACTATAGATAATACATTATTATAGAAAATATATACATACAATAAACAAAATATATACCGTTTACATATAATATGAAATATATACCAATATACATACAATACATACTAATATACTTACATACACATAATACATCAACAGTATGGAAATAATAAATGATGATGCAAACAAACAGCACTAATAAGATAAGTAGTGTTCCTTCACATTCTTTTAAAACAGTTTAAAGTTTGAGCACTTCTCACTGCATCCGGCAGAGCATTCCACAATCGAACCGCCTGGACGGTGAATGAATGATCAAAGAATGATGATGAATGCGCCGGCATTTTCAGTCTCAGGCTATCCGATTAATTGTTGAAGAAAGAAAAATATATTACCAATTTATGATACTTAAAAAAAATTACCTAATTTCAAGCATCAAAGCATCGACTATCGTAATCTTGAGGTCACGACGTTGACTATTTGAAGTTTCAGAGGCAGGATCGTTTGGAGCCGACGACAACTAGACAGATACCTTCTACGCAATCTGCCCCGCCAGCAGACAATTCAAAACACGCCACAACTCAGAAGATTAAAACGAATTAACGACACGAATTACTGTCTCTACTCTCTCCATTGTCGTCTTAATATTCAAAAACAAAAAGGCATTAATTAACGTAATTGAGATGGAATGTCTCATCGTCTCACCGCCTCAAGGGTGGAGACGTGAATCTTGTAATTTTGAATGCCGAAGTGCTCCAAATTCCGCACAAATATTTATTTGTTAAAATGCTTTTGTCTTTCTTGGTACTGACCGTGGAACATTAACTCTACTGATTGACTGCTTATTTTCAAATTCTACCTAATCTAATAACTGTGTTTTTTTTTTTGTATTGCCCTTGTAGGCAGACGAGCATACGGCCCACCTGATGGTGAGTGGTTACCGTCGTCCATGGACTTCAGCAATGCCAGGGGCAGAGCCAAGCCGCTGCCTACCGCTTAATACTCTCCACAAGCCTCGTTTGAAGAAGGACATGTCATAGCGTTCGGGAAACACCGTGGAGGGGAGCTCATTCCATAGCCGGATGGTACGTGGCAAAAAAGATCTCTGGAAACGCACTGTGAGCAATACTTGTATATAAATATGTATATATAATCTGAATCTCGGAAACGGCTCCAACGATTTTAATAACATTTACAGGGGATTTCGGGGGCGATAAATCGATCTAGCTACGATTTATTTTCAGAGAATGTTGTTTTATTCGTGTGTTAAATAATCAACTTTATCGATAATCAACTTAAACATAAACTTATTTTTTTTATTGAAAGAAAACAACAAATAATATAATTTAATATCAATGTGTAATTCGTATTTAAATATAATTTCTAAAAAACACAAATTATAAAAAAAAAAAACCTAGCAAAGCTCCGTCATCCTCTCATCATCATCATTCTTTCCTATTACCCTCTGCTGGGGTGTAGGGCTCGTATCAAATTTTTCCATTTATATCGGTCTTGGGCAGTCTGTTCTAGCTCCTCCCACGTTGTGCCCAAGACCCCTAGCTCCTGCTCCACCGAACGACGCCAAGTTGTTCTGGGGCGGCCTCTCTTCCTTTTGCCAGACACTTTTCAGATCAGTGCTCTTTTTGATAGGTGGGTATCGGGCTTTCTCAAAGTGTGACCAATCCAATGCCACTTCCGGTCATCCTCTAGTTATATTTAAAAACTCTACATAAATATCTCTTAAATATATTATGTACAATGCGTTGTGTATTATGTTTAGAAAGCTATGAAGATGAGGTCAGGAAGTCCATGGGCGACGGTAACCACTCACCATCAGGTGGGCCGTGTGCCCGTCTGCCTACAAAGACAATAAAAAAAAATAAAAAAAAAGTCGTCAAAAGTCTTTGGCAGTAGAACACGATTTGGCTATAAGCATGTGGTATGATGAAGCCTATCCACCGGGAAAACAGCCATTGCTATTAGCTCATAGCAACATCTAACCCTAACAGATATGTTGAAGAGTCAATAACTTAACCAAAACTACTTAAAGCAGTTAACACTTCTCAACAAGCTTCGCCTTGCACACATTCTACTTTCAGGAAAACAGTAACCAGAGTCATCTCACCAATCTCGAATGTGCTCCTCTCGGGAGGACGCACGACACCGTTGACACCGTTACTGGTGGTAGGACCTCTTGTGAGTCCGCGCGGGTAGGTACCACCGCCTTACCTATTTCTGCCGTGAAGCAGTAATCTGTTTCGGTCTGAAGCGTAGGGCAGCCGTTGCAACTATACTGAGATCTTAGAACTTATATCTCAAGGTGGGTGGCGCATTTACGTTGAAGATGTCTATGGGCTCCAGTAACCACTTAACACCAGGTGGGCTGTGAGCTCGTCCACCCATCTAAGCAATAAAAAAAAGGAGACAAATAATATTGGATGAAACTTCAGGCATCAATCCCATAGTACACAATGACGTCACTTTATAAACTTAACCGGGTCGCCAAGCGATCCAGTCAGGACTCCCCTTCTAAACGCATTGTTCAGAGGATAATCCAAATTATACGGTACCCACTTCGCGTCACGTCACCATATCCACCCTAAATACAATTGTGTCGAACACTTTGAAGGGTGGAGGACCCTGATGGTGAATTAAAATAAAAAAGTTGAATGTTATAAGCCACACGACGCGAAAACGGAATAAAACATTAAAAATAAGAATTATTACACAGAAAAACATTTACAACAATAACAAAGTTAAAGTAAACATATTTACATGTAAAATAGGTAAATTTAAAAAAGTTTTAAAATTGAAACATTTCAAACATTTTCATAACAAAATTTTGCTCATGCAAATAATTGAAAGTCGCCTGATATACAATTAGAATTTCTTGGATCAGGAAGAACGCCTCGCGTGATGAGGTGGACAGTGGAATCGTGATGTCTACGCGGTCTGGCAACCGCTTAACGGTGGAGGTGACGCGAGGCCAGTTAACTCCAATATTGGTGACAGTATGGTCTGAGCGCACACATGTATTGACTACGGTTCGTTCTAGTTTGAAGAGTGGGACAGTCGGAATACAACATAGCTTTGGCGGCATTTTTATTACCGTGAGTGGTTACTGCTGCTTTTATCCCCCTATCTATTAGCTAGTACCCTAAGAGGCTATTCCCGGGCTAGTTAGGCCCGGACGGGCAGGTGAGCTCACGTGCTCAGATTGAGAAAATTTGCTTACACACACCTTGAGATATGAGTTCTAAGATCTCAGTATAGTTACAACGGCTGCCCCGCCCTTCAAACCGAAATGCATTACTGCTTTACGGCAGAAATAGGCAGAGTGGTGGTACCTACCCGCGAGGGCTCACAAGTGGTCCTACCACTAGTAATTACGCAAATTATAGTTTTGACGGGTTTGATTTTTATTACACGATGTTATTCCTTCACCGTGGAAGTCAATCGTGAACATTTGTTAAGTACGTATCTCATTAGAAAAATTGGTACCCGCCTGCGGGATTCGAACACCGGTGCTTCGCTACATACGAATGCACCGGACGTCTTATCCTTTAGGCCAAGACGACTTCGCTGTGGATGAACTCAGCGACATTCACGTTATTGAAGTCTAGGGGCTCCAGTAATCACTTTAAATCGAATGGACTGTCCTCTCATGCAATTAGCTTGTCGTGTCAAAAATTAAACTTCAATGTAATATCTGATTATAAGTTACTATCAAAAACAATATGCCATTATAAAAAAAAACACAAATAATTACAAAATGTATTGAAAAATTTTATTGAAATTATTTAAAGAAATATAGAAACAACGGTACGCTCATTACGTTCAAACATCATAGCAATAAAATCAATAGTACTTATTATTGAATAAATGATTGAACATTTAAAAGTACACAGTCAGGTCGTGTGACTGCACAATTATTATATTATATCATATAAAATTGAAACGTAAAATTCTAACGGTAGTTTTGAAATTAAAGGCTTCATATAATTACAAGATCGAGGGTAGATTGATTATAGCGTAAGACAGAAGAGGCGAGCGTTTTGGTTTATGGTATGGAGGGTAGAGGTAAGGAGAACCGTCTCATATGGGAGAAGCTTGAAAAGTTGTCCCACTTGCAGCACTAAATAACCGTTCAAAAATCCTCCAGAATGGCGCTAGCATAGGCACAGGGTATGATATGAATTGAGCAGTTGTTAACTGATTGAAGTATGCTGAGTTAGGAAATTAAATATATTTAATGACTAGAGTAGTTAGTTAGTGACAGTGTTTTTTTTTTTATTGCTTACGTGGGTGGACGAGCTCACAGCCCACCTGGTGTTAAGTGGTTACTGGAGCCCATAGGCATCCACAACGTAAATGCGCCACCCACTGGCGGTAGGACCTCTTTACTGGTGGTAGGACCTCATGTGAGTCCGCACGGGTAGGTACCACCGCCCCGCCTATTTCTGCCGTGAAGCAGTAATGCGTTTCGGTTTGAAGGGTGGGGCAGCCGTTGTGACAATGCTGAGACCTTAGAACTATATCTCAAGGTATGTGGCGCATTTACGTTGTAGATGTCTATGGGCTCCAGTAACCACTTAACACTAGGTGGGCTGTGGGCTCGTCCACACATCTAAGCAATAAAAAAAAAACCCACCTTGAGATATAAGTTCTAAGGTCTCAAGTATAGTTAATATACAAGATCTCCCATATGAAACGGTTCTCCTTATCTCTACCCTCCATAGTTTATGGTAACCACTCCGAACAGTTCCTTCGTGTAGTAAAATGTGCAGTGAAATGCTTTTTTAGTTTTATTTAGTTCATCTCATCGAAAACGATCTTGTCGCTAATAGACATTGTTCACGATGGGGATAGCCAAGCCCTTTTCATTGTTAAAAACAATATTATTGAATTGCAAGCAATGAAACTGAAATCTGTTGAGCCCGAGGTCAACAGCCTCGTGTGACGGAGTGCCTTTCTTGAATTCACTTTAGATGTCAGGTTCGTGAGGTATTATGATAAAAATAAAAATATCACTACATAGTATAAAACAAAGTCGCTTTCTCTGTCCCTATATCTGTCTGTCCCTATATAAGCTTAAATCTTTAAAACTACGCAACGGATTTTGATGCGGTTTTTTTTAATAGATAGAGTGATTAAAGAGGAAGATTTATGTGTATAATAACATCCATTAAATAGTGGAGATATCAATAATAAATTACAGTTTCCGAAGTGAAGCGAGGGCGAGTCGCTAGTGACATAATAAAATAAAAAAAATTTGTAACGCTTAGCTTAGGAAATCAATATTGTCATACACGTATTCACTTTGACGCATTTGCGCAAAGTTTATCTAAATCCGGTGATAATATCGTAGCTTAACAGTCGCGAAGGACCACTTCAATGGATATGCAGTCTGTTTTGCCGTTAAAACATATTTCTTCGGTTTTCTTGAGTCATAGATACATTGAGAGCAACGATTTCCTTTTTTTTCTTGGAAATTGTTGTTGCGTTGGTAATTTTTTTTTTATTTAGCAAAAAAGATAAGCTCGCTAGAAATAACAACAAAATCTTGGTGTTGGATGCGGTAGATTCCGGCAGTCACATAACAGAGTGAGCCGTTGTCTACCCACGTTGTACAACAAAAAGCGCACGCACGCACACCCAAACACACACTCATAATTTACAATATAGGTATTCGTTTTTGTCATAATATTGTCTCAATATTTTGGACTAGGTCATTGTTTAAAATTTAAATATGACTGGGACTGAGAAAAGGATAAATTTTTTGGACTCACTCCGTAGCTCGTTCATGTACTATACTATTTTCTTATTGGCCAGAGTTATATGTGCTGATTAGTCAACAAATCACAATTTTATCGTTTTTGCACCGGCACCATGTTTTAGTTCTTTTTCACTCTTCGCCCCGTAGTACGTACACGCGTAGTTTTATTATAGTGTCAACAGATAGCGTGGATAGCGGATTGAGGAAGAAATAAGAAAAAGGAAGTCCCAACAGTCATTACAAAATTACCGCCTCTTTATTGGTATTGCAAGCCCTCACGGGTAGGTATCAATGTCCTGCTTATTTGAAAAGAATTGAAGGTCGGCATAGACATCAGGTAATAGAGTTCCGATTTCGTACCTCTGCCTCAAGGTGGATTGAAACATTCAAGTCACGGTTCCGTGTTACACCAATGGTTTTTTTTTTTGGGAAGTTTGTATGTGGGAGTCGAACCTCACTAAAAACTCCTGCCGCTCACAGCCGGCGCCCTACCCCGGACCGGGCGGGAACCCAGTCGGAGCTATTGAGACGGCGGCACAGGGTTTACGCAGAGCACATTACATCCATCCCACCGTCCCCGAGACGCCGGACCGGCGGCCGCCAGCAACATGACCGCTGGTTCCCTCGGTCGACGGGCCAAGAGCCCGATTGATAGTGCCACGCTACACCTTCCCCCGGAGCAGTCGGGAGAACGCGACCTACAGCGTCGCCCCACGCCTAGGTTTCTCCCCGCACAAAGCGGGTGGAGCCCGAAGCTCTTAGGGGGCCGGGTTACGGACGGGACCCCGGTCCCGACCCCCTGCTCGGCGGCGGCGGGTTTCTGCGTAGTGAGAAGAGCTTTGCTTCACTCGCCCCGCCGTCTCCTTCTGCGAGATGGTGCACTCGCAGAAGTCGAACATAGCCTTCCAAGACTCGTCGCCGCCAAGCATCGACGCCATGACGCTAGGTAGCGACAAGTCTGGTCCTATCTTTGCGACAAGGACACGGTGCTGCACCTCCCAAGCGGGGCAGTCAGCGAGCGTATGCTCCGCCGTGTCCACAATGGTGGCACCTCGTCGTCGGCTCAGCTCCTATCCGGTGCAGGTACTTCCCGAAGCATCTGTGCCCAGTCAGCACCTGCACCAGACGGAAGGTGAAGCGTCCTCGGCCACGATTCACCCAGTCATAAAAGACTGGGTAAACCGCCTCGACAGTCCGTAGACCCCACGTGGGGTTGGCTAACCGCCTCGACCACGATTCGAGCACGGACCGCTGAGTTTTTTTTTTTTTGTTATTGCCCTTGTAGGCAGACGAGCACACGGCCCACCTGATGGTGAGTGGTTACCGTCGCCCATGGACTTCAGCAATGCCAGGGGCAGAGCCAAGCCGCTGCCTACTTTTGGAGGGACCTTCCGCGCCCGCAGCACACTTTTGGAGGGACGCGCCACGCCCAGAGCACGAAGCTCACTGCGCTACCGATAGTCGGCAGCGAGCGACTCCGCCTCCAGCTCCCATGGCGGCGTCCCCGCCAACACACACGACGCCTCGAATGAGACGGTGCGATATCCACGGATGACCCTGATAGCAACGGTGCGCTGCGGCCGGCGCAGGAACCGAGCCATAGTAGCCCGATTGCGCGGCTCAGCCCATACAGGCGCACCGTACAGGGCCATCGATCGCACCACCCCAGCGTAGAGGCGGCGTACAACCTGATCCGGCCCCCCGACATTCGGGAGCAGTCGGCTCAAAGAACCTGCTGTCCTCATTAATCGGGGGACCAGCTCCGCAAAGTGAGCACGAAAAGCCCACCGGCCGTCCATTACACCAATGGTAGTTAGTTTTTGGGGCCATTCACTTCACCCGCACTACAACTTTATCCTAATCTCTTCAACATTACCTAAAAAAAATTCTCACAAGTTCAAAGCTACTTGAAGCTGGCGGCTGAGTATTGTAAAAAGTGTATTTCTTCGACCATAAACCGTTGTCAATCGATAACATTAATCGTGTAACTCGGAACCGATGTACTAAACTAACCGTTACACGCGATTAACTACTTGCAGTCTTCAAATGCCAATTAAGGTATTAATATCTGAATCGTTCGAAGATTGTTAGGTCAGTTAGCTGCATTATGTGTTTTTATAATGGACTTTACATTGTATTACAGTTAATTTACAGGAAAACAGCTTTTAGATAACCAAAACTTTAACTGTGATGTTACACGTTTTAGAAGTTAGATATTAATCTCATTGGATAAGTTTTTTTTTTTACACAATCACACCACGTTAACTGATCCCGTGGTGAGTTCGTAAAGAACTTGTGTTACAGGTACCAGACGACGAAAATAAATGTAAGATTTTTTATTATACACATACACATATTTAATATACATCTATAACCCTGGAAAAGACATTTATATTTATAATACAAATATCTTCCCTTGGCGGGATTTGAACCTACGACCCCCTTGTGTAGTGACCATGTCACTTAACACTACACCAGACGGCCGTTATACTATTAGAGGTAAAACAGTGTATATTATATGTTCTTTCAAATCAACGATCCCCGGTTTTAACTCGAAAAATTAGAAAGCAGTGTGGTCACAGCAAGTGGGAATGCTCTACATGAAAATTTGGTGAATTTTGTCAAAGAAACTTTCTGGCAGCATAACTTTTCTGGAAAAAATTAAAGTATTGCCAACTATTGCCCAACGTCGTATCGCAGTTCAGTTCAACATAAACAGATCTTGTAGCTCCACCACTGAGACGGGTATTGTAATATTATATTTTTTTTTTATTATAAAATATCATATGTATATTCATCATAATTCCGTGGGAATCACTACCAAAATTAGCAAACAATTTGTGTGCCTAAAAGCATGAAAGTGTAAACATAACACGTGTCATCGGTCCGGTCAGTGTGGTGAGGAGCACGTGGTCGACACGTGCCAACTCAATAACTCTTGTACCACATAACATTTGTGGAGATAGCATGTGACAAATTAATCTCAAAGGGCATGCACACTTAGTTGGGTTTCTTTTTATTCGCGTTAATTGTACAGAGAGACTTACGGTCCACCTGGTATGTAGTGGTTAACGGGGCATATAAACATCAAACCACCCTTCAAACAGAAGCGCATGATTAATTCCTGGTACAAATACGTAATGCAATAGCACTGATCTGTGCTAGTTCACATTACGCCCTAGGCGGAAGCAGCTTGAAGATGTCGCGATCAGATACTGAAAATTCATACATTATTCTTGTCGTTAGCTAAACATATTGCTAAAGATCTTCTGACTTTTCGCAGGCAGAACTTTAGTTTAATTTCATTTTGAAAAGATTATTTGCTTATTCAAAGATAAAACTATACAAACGGAAATTTTAATAGAAAACATTCAAATCCATAAAGAAACATATGTACATTGTAACCAAATGATTAAATCTACGGTCCACAACCTCCCACATCCAAAAATAAAAATATATTTTCCGTCGCCAAACAAATTGTATAACGCTATCTGGTTAACATCAATGAAAAATGACCCTTAATGAAATAGTATAAGCCGTCCCCTCGAGTGGAGAGGTGCGTGAACAACGTCCACATGTCGGTCGCGAATCGAGTTAGCTTAAATTTATTATCCAACTATCGGTTTGGAATCCGCCGCGGAAGGCGAAGAACCGTTCATGGCAGCACAGTATAGGAGTGATCTATGTATATCCAGCAGAGGAAACACTTGCTGAAGACGATCATTGATCAGGGATCAAAAGGTTTTACATAAGTGTGTTAGGATATACCGGTTTGTTACCCTGGATTCCATCAGTAGCTACTAGCAAATACCCAAATTCTGTCTTTATTATAGCTAAAATAAATATAACATGGTTTCTTTTATCAGAACCACTCTCCGTTTCTCTATTTTTTATATAGTATTGTATTTTATGGAATATTGACAGGTCGCTGGCTAATAACATGAATTAATGCTAATATTCAAGTCTGCGAAAAGGAATCAACTTTTTTTGACTATCAACACATTATGTCAATTTCCTTGTAATTTCCTAGTAGATAATAACGTCGATAACAAATTCCAAGTAACGAAATTAATAGCCTCCCTTGCTTTCCTTTGAATTTTAAGTGTAATTAATATAATAAACGTAGAAGAAAGTCATAAAAACAATCCGGCATAATTTTGCTAGTTGGACGACATTCTAATATTCTCCCCTAGACGTTAACCGAATTACATCGTGTGTGCAAAAACCAATAAATCACGAATATAGTTTTACGGTGGATTGTCGCGGATAAAAGATTCTCGTTAAATACAGCGCAATCTTTTAGACTTTTAATTTGACAGCTTAAGAAGGGCTGCTTCAGGCAACCACGGTCACAGGTAATCTTATCGAAATTCGGGAGCACTGATTTTTCTAGATTCATACCGTAGACATAGGTTTTGATCGTGTTATGTCGGCCTAGAATTTTTTTTTATTGCCTATATGTGTGGACGAGCTCACAGCCCACCTGGTGTTAAGTGGTTACTGGAACCCATAGACATCTACAACGTAAATGCGTCACACACCTTGAGATATAAGTTCTAAGGTCTCAGTATAGTTACAACGGCTGCACCACCCTTCAAACCGAAACGCATTACTGCTTCACGGCAGAAATAGGCGGGGCGGTGGTACCTACGCGTGCGGACTCACAGAGGTCCTACCACCAGTAAATACCAATAATACCACCACTCCAGCTTTTCTCGTGAGTGTGGTATAGAGCTAAGGAAGTCACCAGAGATTAGCTGCAGCGTACTCCGAATATTATAATTAGCATACGTAAGTCGGTATTTACTGGTGGTAGAAAGCATTGCACCACCGGTAGGTACAACCATGCGGCCTATACTGCCGCGATCTTGAAAGGAGGGCAGGTAGGTTGCGGCATTCACGCTGTGATTTCTACAGGCTCCGGTAACCAAAAACCACCAGGCCCACTGTGAACTCATTCATCCAAAGAACATTGCACATTTTAAGCCTATTCCAAGATCAATATTTAAAACAAAAACACGCCAACTGATGATAAGAAGTACAAAATATAAGCGTAAAGTACTTTTTTAAAACTTAAATGGACATATCGTTCACCTTATAAAGCAATCTATTGGTGCCTACAATCGACCCCCCTTAAAGACTGTCTTTTTTGCGATATAAACAGTCATAATAATATAACTGTATAAATATAATCCTACAATTTTCCTATACGAGACAAGGTTTTTGAAATTACTATATCCCTTCTGAAATTCTCATCTTGCTCAGTACGGATCAAGTATGTTAATCATCAAATCGTAAGGGCATTTTTATAAATTCAACCCCTCGTATCCTGTTACAGAGGGTAGTTCACTTGTGTGCCTATCAATTCGTTAATATCCCGCGGTGTAAATCGAAATCTATGATAAGGCAGCAAAAGATTCATAATTGATTTGATGTGCAACACAACCAATGAAATAATATTATTATTATTATTGCAACCGATCGCCGAGCGTGTGGTATGTTTGGTTCAACACCATTTTTTAATTTATTTTAATTACGAAGACAAGTCTATTAAATTCAAAAGATCTTACTAAAAGCATGAAGACTGAATGAATTTGGCATATCAACAGATGTTTTTGGGATACAAGTAAAAAAAGTGGGTGAAGCTCTTCATAAGCCTCAGCTGGATCAAAAGAGTCAGCATAATGCTTTTATTAATGAAGTCTGGAATAATAGTCATTGTCTAGGAGCCAATGCGTGCACTAGATTTGGTTTTATAGTCGCAATGACATTACATCTATTTCAAACTACAACTCTGCTTCAACAACATTACATATATTACTATAATTAAAATCACATGCTTGTCTAAGCGTAAGCTCTTTTCAAGTACATATTGTTGTTATCCATCCCGTTTTTCACGCATTTAGAATACCGGTTGTATGAGTGAAATAGAAATATGTTAGACAGATTTATAATCCGGGTTGAGAGAACCGTAAAATGATTCTGCGAGGGTGTGCACGTATGTAGAGTTGAGATTTTGAATTATTTTAGTAATATACTGTAATTAGCCAGCAACTACCCTCTGAACTCAACTAACAGCGTCATTAACAAAGTCAACGGCCTTTTACGCATCATAAATAAAGCATTTCAAAAATTTAATATCTATTACGGCATGATACCAATCAGTCTTCGAACGCTATCAGAGAGCATTTATGTACATTTTTTCTATTATTCTGATCACACGCGAATCCATAATATCCACGAAATGAATGCGTCCGCTCATCTTTAGGTACGGTCAACGTCGCCATTGCATTAGAACATTGTTTCTCATCATCATCCGTGACTTAGCCTTTATTTTTATATAAGTTTTGTCAACTTTACTAGACTATGAATAAGCGTTGGTTCGGGGGCGGTAGTCACGCGTCTCCTGTGATGATTAATCGAGTCGCATTTAACGGTAGAGTGCGTCGCTAGCTTGCAGCCCATTGTCGCGAGTCACATATCGCGAATTTGTTCTCTTTTATGGTAGATTAACATACAGGCTGGTGATCCTTTTTTTTACTAACTTAACAGAAGCGTAAAACAATATAGAGATATAATATTAAGCTTGTCGTATTATAAAGTTCATAGTTTATAAGCCCGCACAATGTAAGGTAAGGCAGGTCCCTATATCACAGAAAACCATGGGACGCTTACCTCGGTTTTTTGTAATTCATTGTGTGTAGTGCAAAAAACGTTACTGAATTGGTTACAATGATAACGTATCGGGAATCATATACAAGCAATACTTATTTCTTTATAGGGTGACTATATTTAACCGGGATATAAGTACTTGATTACTTATAGTTTAACAGCCAAACGAACTCAAAACCCAGAACCTACCTAGTTCTAAGCGGCCATCAGAGCTCGCAGCAGCCCCTCGGCATAGCACGATGATCTCAAACAATCGCCCACTGAGTTTCTCGCCGGATCTTCTCAGTGGGTCGCGTTTCCGATCCGGCGGTAGATTCTGCGAAGCACTGCTCTTGCTCAGTGTTAGCATCACTCCGGTTTGAGCCCCGTGAGCTCACCTACTAGCTAAGGTTACGCTGAAATAGCTTCTCAAGGCTATCAGCTTAGGTAGGAGAAAAAAGAAGAAGGCAAACAAAGCGAACAACGCGTTCTACTTCATAACATGACTGTACAATAGCAACATTCTCCGTGTAGATGAACCTTAATTTTCAAACTCTAAGCACATCATTATAAATAATTATTTAAACCACCGACCGCAATCGAACCGATATTATTCATGTAAATAGAGGAAAGCCATCATCGCCCCATGGCGCATCCGAGACGAGGGCAAACACAGGCGCACGTCCACTGTTTGCCTGTCAAATGCTTCAATGAGTGTTTGAATTGGCGCCAAGTAGAATTATTATTTTATGTAATTTAAGCTTCAATTTTTTGACGGGCAGACTAGGATACAGTTCCCTTTTAAAAAAACAGCATGTGGTACTATTTAGTTTCCATACTAATTCGAGCCATACACCTATTAGGTATCGCAGCGTTTAAGTATTCAAAAATACGTTCAAAAATATACACACATCTAATTGATAATATTTGTTTATATATGTTTTTATATGTATATATTTATGATATGTATATCTATATATTTATGTATATGTATTTATTTAAGTACGAGTATTTGTATCTATAAATATTATGTAATATATACACATATGTTTAAGTAATATCACCTTCACACTACACCTACCAAGCTTCATCTCTGCACTACCCTAAGGTAGACTGTTAGAGAATGCCTATGGCATTAAGTCCGCCTTTATACTTTCTAGTATAAGAAGCTATAAATAATAAATAAATAAAAATTTGGGGCCTATCGCCCGAGAATCCGTATTGCTCGTTGACTACAGATTATAAACTTCCGAACCTCGTTTGTAGGGTGGAAGAATAATCCAATCGAAACAACATATGAATGTTGCCATTACATATATTTTTTAAGATAAACTCATACCGTTTGAGAGAACGTTCATTGCGATGATAGCATCAAAATTATTATTAGATCAAATGAGGCAACGGGTTGAAGGAAGAGTGGGGGTGTGGTGGGAGCATCTCGCGATCCATCCCACGTGCTCTTGTTTGGCAATTTCATTACCCGATTTGCGCATTTGACAGTTTCAGCACCAAATACATACAGACGCTCTATAATAATATTTATTTCAAACTAGCTGACCCGGCAGACTTCGTAGTGCCTCAATCGATAAATAAAAGATTTAAACTTTTGTATAAAATAAACTTAAAACAAACAAAAGGAATCCGTCTGACGGGAGACTCATCAAAGGAAAAACAAAATTGTTATTTTTATTTAATTCCGAGCATTTTCATATTAATCTACCTTTTAAACCTTCTCTGAAATTCCACAAATAATTCAAGACCAAAATTAGACAAATCGGTCCAGCCGTTCTCGAGTTTTAGCGAGACTAACGAACAGCAATCCATTTATATATATATAGATTTAGTAGTTTTGTTCCTATCTCCGAATACAATGCGGTAAAAATCTGAATCGCGATAAAGACAATAAAAATAATGTTACGTCGCTAAGAGCAACGCCATCTATTGTAGAATAGTACAAACGAATATCAAAAGAACTAGTAATGTCGAGAACGCTCGAGAAGTACAACGCCATCTATTATCAAATTGCGGAAACATATATCGGAACTACTCGACTTGTCAAGAAGTTTCTCGATAGCTCTAGGGATGTGGTATCGTCTATAAAAGCGTTGCAAAGATGACACGAAGGCAGTGAGTAATCGGATCCGCTTGAAGCGTAACAGCAAACGGATGACCTGAAGCGAAGCGGAAGAAGCGAATTAAGAATTTTAAAGTGTTTTAAGTTAAATAGAGTTTTAATCTGTACTTCGGTTCATTTTTATTTATCCCGAAACCCAGCGCGTAACAATAATAATAGAACAGCTACCTGATCAACGACATTCTGAATATTGATCTATCAATCGTCAAAATACTCACTCGATTTAAAATCATCCCTTTGAAGTGATAAATTATAAGCTGTGACAAAATACTAGCGGATGCCGAGCCTCGTGCCTCTTAGCGAGTATTTGCGACCCGTGATCGATTCCACTGGACTAAGAGCTCTCAATTATACTCGCAGTACGCTGCGTTAATACTATTTAGCCACTTCGATAAAGCGGCACGACACAAAAACCCTCCTATCATGGCCGCCGGTAACTACATTCCCGATCCTGCGGACAGAATGGAGAGCTGTCGACGTCGCCCCAAACACGTTATTTCGGATCCTCCCGATCCACTAACGGTGCTTTTAGGTACCTCAAGCACCGGCCATCGTTCTCGTCGGACCCGTCGCTTACGACTAAGGGCTTGACGAGTAAATTAACCCTCAGACACAGCCCACTGAGTTTCTCGCCGGATCTTCTCAGTGGGTCGCGTTTCTGATCCGGTGGTAGATTTTGCAAAGCACTGCTCTGGCTAGGGTCAGTGCTAGCAACACTCCGGTTTGAGCCCCGTGAGCTCACCTACATATTAGGACGAAACTGAAATAGCCTCTCAAGGCTTAGGTAGGAAAAAAGAAAAAAAAGCCTATTCAACTACATTCACAATATACCATTTTTAGTATCCGATTCTTAATATATTTTCCACTTCACCGATCCATTGCCCCTATACGGCCGTGTTAATTACTTGACTTACAAACATATTATATTAACACTTGGAGGTGCTCCATCGGTCGGAGTACCTTACTGGAACACACGGACGTCTACTGTTTAAAATACACATATACATATGTGTCCTTATGTTTTAACATTTTTGATTAAATGGTTTCAAAATCAGTAAAATGACATTCCACTTGAAAAACTAAACATCCAACACGAGGAAGAGTAGTTCAGAAGAAAGAGCATCAAGCTGGCTCTCTCGCACACCTGGACTTTGATCGCTGTGACGTCATAAGCCGCAAATTTCATCCTTACTTTACTCGACAATAGCCCAGTCTTAGTACTGTAACAACAGACTATCTTTACTTAAAAGATATTCACGGAAAATACGCTCCACACGGAGAACCTCCTTCTTTATTTAGTTGAAGTCGGTTAAAACTATATTCATTCAATGACAAATCGTAACACGATATTGCACGTTACGATATGGCGTCCTCTTTACAGATAAACGCACTTTGTTATAATGTAAAAAATTAATAATTATCTTCTATAGTACATTATTTGTGATTATTTATTGGTACGCTCGTGTTTAACTTTTTTATTTTTTTATTGCTTAGGTGGATGGACGACGAGCTCACAGCCCACCTGGTGTTAAGTGGTCACTGGAGCTCATAGACATCTACAACGTAAATGTGCCACCCACTTTGTGATATAAGTTCTAAGGTCTCAGTAAAGTTACAACGGCTGCCTCACCTTGCAAACCGAAACGCATAACTGCTTCAGGGCCGAAATACACAGGGTGGTGGTACCTAGCCGCGCGGACTCACAAGAGGTCCTGCCACCAGTAACTTTGTGAAGTTGTTCGCACTTGGCAAGTTTCGTGTGAGACTTTTCCCTAAATGTGTGTATTTCATACATTTCACGATGGTCAGAGACGTAGCGAAACCATACTGAGCCGAATTCACTAGTTCTCAATAAAATAATTCATATCGAGATTGACTTGTTGATGTCTATGAGCTCCGGTGACCACTTAACGCAGGATTAACCCGTAAACCCCTTAAGCCAAAAAAAGGTAAAGCAGAAAAAGGAGATTTATTCACAAACTAGGTAACATCAACATTTGTCTTTTGTAAAAGCGGTAGGTGTTTGAGCACGTAAAGGTTGGTACCACAGCGTTTCCTATTCCTGTCGAGAGAGAATCATACGGGATACGAAATCGATATACGTGAAATTAACGCGATGGCGATTTCATCATCATCACATACGGGCTTTGATAACAAATGGTTAGAGCACACTAGGACGCAAAATGGTGTCACCAGACCTTTTTTTTTCCTACCTAAGTTGATAGCCTTGGGAGGCTATTTCAGCTTCACCCTAACGTGTAGGTGAGCTCACAGGGCTCAAACCTGACGACATTGCTAACACGAACCCTAGCAAGAGCCGTGCTTCGCAGAATCTACCACCGGATCGGAAACGCGACCCACTGATAAGATCCGGCGAGAAACTCAGGGGGCTGTGTCTGTGGGTTGGAGATGTATTTTCAAACTATTACCGACATAGGCGACAACTTGGATGGCAATGGGTCTGTCTCCCTGTCCGTAGATAAAACGATAGCTCCATCGCATTAGCTCAACCGAAATTTGTAATGTAAAAGAACTCAATAATAAGTCTTTTGGTAAATCACTTAGTTCTGATAATCCGGAGTGGAATTTTTTCGAATTGTTAAAAATTATTAATATTAATGAAATCGACACGTCACAGTATCGATGGGGATCCGTGGTGTGTGCGTGTGTGGGCTTGCCGGTGTGTGTGTGTGCGTGTGTTTGCACAGGTGCGGCCGTTCTTCTTTACCATTGGTCGAGCTTTCTGTCTATCACACAACGGAAATATGAATTTGGAAATATTGTTAAAATAACGCAAGTTAGTCTTTCTTAATGAGTCGACAGCATTTCGCTTGGATACGCTGCGGAGGGTCTACGCGCTCTGGTTCGGAGGGGTCGGACGCTGTGATGGTCCACCTAAACTAGAGCCGGTATCTCTCTGATCGTTACACGCCTTTTTTTATTGCTTACTTGGGTGGACGAGCTCACAGCCCACCTGGTGTTAGGGGTTACTGGAGCCCATAGACATCTACGACGTAAATGCCATCCACCTTGAGATATAAGTTCTAAGGTCTCAGTGTAGTTACAACGGCTGCCCCACCCTTCAAATCGAAACGCATTACTGCTTCACGGCAGAAATGGGCAGGGTGGTGGTACCCACGCGCGCGGACTCACAAGAAGTCCTACCACCAGTAATTACGCAAATAAAAATTTGCGGGTTTGATTTTTATTACACGATGTTATTCCTTCACCGTGAAAGTCAACCGAGAACATTTGTTGAGTACCTACGTATTTTATTAAAAAAATTGGTACCCGCCTGCGGGATTCGAACACCGGTGCATCGCTCAACAAGAATGCACCGGATCTCTTATCCTTTAGGCCACGACGACTTCAAAACGACTTTACTGGTGGTAGGACCTCTTGTAGGACTCAGAGCCGTACTGAGATCTTAGAACTTATATCTCAAGGTGGGTGGCGCATTTACGTTGTAGATGTCTATGTGCTCCAGTAACCACTTAACACCAGGTGGGCTGTGAGCTCGTCCACGCATGTAAGAAAAAAAAAAAAACGCCTCCCAACCTAGCCCTAGCCTCTAAGTGCACAACAGTCGCGCGTAACACGCGACTCGTGCGTAGCGCGCCTGATAACCGAAAAGGTTACTCCGTTGCATTTAATAGGTCGCCCGCAAAGATAATACGATAATATTTTACTAAACGCATCACGAGCGCAATTAAATAAACAATTAATGTGCGATCATTGTACAGTTGCGAGGAGACGCGGCCGACGGTCCGTCTGTGTGTGTAAATGTTTACTTGTCTCCTCTCTAGACGAGGACACTATAGCCAAAACTTACAAGTTTACAATTTATATTAATGCGTAACCTCTGTTTTTTTTTTTCAATTGCTTAGATCAGTGATTCTCAACCACTGTTCCGCGGCACTTTTGTGTGCCACCAAATTATATCATTTTAAAAGAAAAATATTTTAAACAAGAATATATATTTAAATTCACAAAAAAAAATTATAGTATATTTTAGTTTATTTCGTATATTAAAATTTTTTGATAAACTATTTATGCAGTGTGTTGTAGTAAGTAAATAATTTTTATCTTCTTTTTTTGTGTGCCGCCAAATTATATCATTTTAAAAGAAAAATATTTTAAACATGAATATATATTTAAATCCACAAAAAAAAATTATAGTATATTTTAGTTTATTTCGTATATTAAAATTTTTTGATAAACTATTTATGCAGTGTGTTGTAGTAAGTAAATAATTTTTATCTTCTTTTTTTGTGTGCCGCCAAATTTTGAAATCGTTAAATATGTGCCGCAACAAAAAATAGGTTGAGAATCACTGGCTTAGATGGATGGAGGAGCACACAGCCCACCTGGTGTTAAGTGGTTACTGGAGCCCATAGACGTCTACAACGTAAATGCGCCACCCACCTTGAGATATGAGTTCTAAGGTCTCAGTATAGTTACAACGGCTGCCCCATCCTTCAAACCGATACACATTATTGCTTCACGGCAGAAATAGGTGGGGTGGTGATACCTACCCGTGCGGATTCACAAGAGGTCCTATCACCAGTTTTCTTGATATTCCTTACAAAAATAATTAGGATCATTTTAAAATTACAAGAATTACGCACTTTTCTTATCACTTATACAATTTTTTTTTTGTTTAAAAAAAATTATATACAGACAAGCCATCGTCTACTATAAATAATTAATGGAGAACAAAAAAACTATTAGATTTTTCAAGGTAATAGAATATAACATTTTCTTTTATTGCTTAGACGGGTGTTCGAGCCACCTGGTGTGAAGTAGTCACCAGAGCCTATAGACATCAATCACGTTAAAGCCACTCACCCATCTTGAGACATGAGTTCTAAGTCTACAGAGTTTCATCGCAATCGGTTAGGAACACAGAGGTAAAACATACAAACGTTCATATTTATTTATATACATTTTCAATCTGACTTCATGTCTCTTTCTTTTTAATGGGGATGTTCAGATAGTATTATTGATTTTTGTCTCTTCTATACAATAGCTAGGCTATTGTTCCGATCTATTCCGTTGTTTATAGACAACTCTTGTGAGTCCGCACGGGTAGGAACCACCGCCCCGTCTATTTCTGCTGTGAAGCAGTAATGCGTTTCGGTTTGAAGGGTGGGGCAGTCGTTGTGACTATACTGAGACCTTAAAACTATATCTCAAGGTGTGTGGCGCATTTACGTTGTAGATGTCTATGGGCTCCAGTAACCACTTAACATCAGGTGGACTGTGAGCTCGTCCACACATCTAAGCAATAAAATAAAAAAAACTATAGTGAGATTATGATGTGACATCACGGTAGGGTCTGCGATAACAACCACTTCGGTCTGCCACACCACCATCAGGAGATAAGACGGTTCACGTTTATCTAACACCTCATCACAGTACAGTTGTGACACGACACGAGATGAGAAAACCGGCTACGTATGATATATGCTTGTCGTGTAACACTTTCATTGTATACGTGACTATCCTTATTTGGCAGGATTTTAATTTATACATGGTGTTCAAAAACGGTGTTTGATATTATAATATTTTTTTCCCTGCCTATTCTCTGGTAGCCTAAGAGGCTATTCAAAATGTTCACGGGCTCAATCTGAAAGAATTTGCTAACACTAGCCTCAGCAAGAGCAGTGCTACGCAGAATCTATCACCGGATCGGAATCGCGATCAATTGAGAAACTCAGTAGGCTGTGTCTATGGGTTAGTACACTCGTCGAACTCTTCGTCGTAATCGATGGGTTCGACGAGGGCGATGACCGGTGCTTGAGGGTCCTAAAAGCACCGGGAGTGAATCCGGGGGATCCGACGAGACATTTTTCGGATGACGGCGGCTCTGCGTTGGTCCGTCGCTTGGGTCAGATAATGTTTAGTATATTGAAATAGATTGTACTGTACGATATACACTTAAAGTGAAATAAGTCCACATTTATTTATTTATTGCATAGATAGGTGGACGAGCTCACAGCTCACCTGGTGTTAAGTGGTTACTAAAGCCCATAGACACCTACAACGTAAACGCGACCATCCACCTTTAGATATGAGTTCTAAGATCTCAGTATAGTTAGAACGGCTGCCCCACCCTTCAAACCGAAACGCATTACTGATTAACGGCAGAAATAGGCAGGGTGGTGGTACCTACCCGTGCGGACTCACAAGAGGTCCTACCACCGGTGAAACGGTGGATAATGGGCTGCAGCATTATTTGAAAATCGGGGGTAACATCAATCCTATGGCGTAAATGATTTCCTTTAACCACTTAATATCAGATGGGCCGTGAGCTGGTCTGCACACGAAACGCTTTCCGTGTCGTACCAGTACGAAATTCAATTGCGAGGAATATTTATTAATACCAAAGGTTGTATTCAATATGGTCAAAATAATTTTTGAACATCCTGTATATATATTGTGTATACCTGTAAGAGGCTCGGTAATGCAGTGAGCATTAAAATCATACAGGTTCAAAATGTGTCAAACTATTGTAAAATAATTTCAAGTGACGCAAGCCACAAGCGTTAGCGTAAACAATGATATTTTATATGTAAAAAGAAGATTTAAAAATATTATGTATGAAAAAATCATTGAGCATCATCATTATCCTGCCCTTCTCCGAGTCACCTGGGGTCGGCGCAACATGTTTTCTCTTTCCATACTCTTCTATCATATACCATTTCTTCGCTCACTCCCCTCCTACCCATATCGTCTTTCACACAATCAATCCATTTCTTCTTAGGTCTACCTCTTCCTCTTCCTAAAGCATAAAGCATAAAGATTTATTATTAAAAAAGTCAACAAGGCAGATAGGACCACGGTTTTTCAGATTAGAGTGAAAACTATTGATAAAATAAATATTTTAAGCATCATTCAAAACTCTCTTCTGAGCAACGAGCTCGCTAAATTGTTTTCATAATATAATAATACACGATAACACTGCATGTAGTTACCTCAATTTCGGCACACACCTTTGGTCTTGAGGCGAATGTCTCAATACTCTCTTTTAATATTGACCAGTGCGCTTAGTGCGAGTTTTTTAAGGTTTTTTTTTATTACTTAGATGGGTGGACGAGCTCACAGCCCACCTGGTGTTGAGTGGTTACTGGAGCCCATAGACATCTACAACGTAAATGCGCACCCACCTTGAGATATAAGTTCTGAGATCTCAGTATGGTCACAACGGTTGCACCATCCTTCAAACCGAAACGCATCACTGCTTCACGGCAGCCATAAGCAGGGTGGTAGTACCTACCCGTGCACTCACAAGAGGTCCTACCAACAGTACCACCACGTTCTCGATAGCTGCCGTTTACCTATATTTGCCGCTAGGGGCGCTGTTCCAACTGCATACAAATTTGAGTTAACTTTTACGCTATAGAGAACGTTAAAAAACTCAGACTAAGCACACAAGACCGTCGAATTTTCCGTGACGGCATAATTCAAGTCGCATTTAGTTATAACGATGGGCGTTTCTGTAGAAATTTGCCTACGGAAATCGCTTATAACTTGGACCGCACTAAACCCGAGTCTTACGAGTACATAACCGTATCAGTCCTAATACGGGCACGCTGGTTCAATGACGGTGATTGTCCGTACGTAATGATCGATTGCACGTTCATAAACATTTATACAATTTTTTATGTTGACTATTGACGTGCTCGGTCCGATTATGGCGGAGTAGAAAAAAAAAAAGTGCCAATTTGTAACAAAATTGAGTTGGTAGGAATAAAGTGAGATATTTCTAATTCATTTATTAATCAAATGTTTTTGAGTGGCGGTGCTTATGAAAAACATAATCTACATATATATTAATACGTGAAGCAAAAACTTTGTATTCCTTTTTACGAAAATTGCGCAGACGGACGAGTATGAAATTTTCCACACTTATAGAGAATATAGAGAAGAAGTGCACAATGCTAATATTTTTTTTTAAATAATGCATAAAAGATACATTAAATCAATAAAGAAAACATTACACACACTACATATCATGTATTTGACGCACACACGCATGCATACTATTTATTGTCAAACTTTTGTTCTTGACGTCTGTGGTCAAATTGAGAATAGATTAAATATTGTTTGTCTTTGTTAATATTTTTTATAGTGTAGCCTTGGCGAAATTTGTGATTACAGAAGTATAAAATTACAGTCATAATAATGTACAAACTTACTATTCCAATTAATTATAGTCGAATTTCGACTACTGCGGGACCTCTAGTAATATATTAAATCATGAATTGATATGACGCAGAAAACAGTATCATTCATTTTTGGGGATAAATCGCCTAGTTCTACCTGGTATCGAGAGACTAACGGAACATTACAACGTAAATTGCGATGAAAATCTTGATTTATCAAGTTGGGAGTCTTCATTGAACTGAATTAAGGCATTCAAACAGTGCCTTCGCCCATTGTAATGCATGAAGATAAAAGACAATTGTCGCTCACCCAAATTCTAAACACGCTCAGAGATGTACTCGTAATTTCGCTCCGGGACCGTGTTAGGAATGTGTGAAATCAAAAATAGACAAAAACACAGCCACAAAAAATATATACATAAAAAGTAACGGTGATAGAACACAACACGGCAGGTATCATCGCTATTACGGGGAAGAGTACTACAATTAGATTCTTTACCCAAACTGGACGTCAGAATGTAGCCAAGTTATCAATGGGACAGTAATTTGGCCAAAGTCGCGGGTGAGAATCTGACGAGAACTTCTCAATTATAATAAGTGGAAACAGATGAATTAGGCGTTACTGGAACTCATAGATGTAAGGTAGCCTCCCACTGGGTCATGGTGCAATTAAATGCTTCGAATTTTATTGATCCTTTGCCTAGAAAAATAATTTCGACAAAGCCTAAATCACGTTAAGTCTTTCACATACTTACGCACGTTGCAAACAACAACATTTTGACCCAACTATGCCATCCGCTTTTTTTAATTGCCGACGAGCATACGATGATGGTGAGTGGTTACCGTCGCCCATGGACTTCAGCAATGCCAGAGCCAAGCCTTGGTAGATACGTGTCTAAAAACATAACATCGAAGAGGCCACCTCACCTTTTGTAATATGATGGCACATCGAGATGAATCAAATGCTAATCTATTCAAATTCAATGTTTTAAAATTAAAACAAAAAACAATCGCATCACGATAGGCAGTGAGTCACCATCGCATACGCAAATAGAAGGAACTGTAGTCTGCGGACCATAAATCAATTCGACGGCGCTTTTTTTTTTTTTTTCTTTCTTATAAACGATACATTCAACTTTTACGATTTATACAATGGACAGATAACTTTAGATCGGAACAGAGAATTACGATTGGCTTACGTTGACAAGCAAACGGTTTAGCAGAGTCCGCTTAAATCGGCTACAGACTATACACTTTTGAACACGATTATATCTATTACTAACTAGCTGACCCGGCAGACTTCGTAGTGTCTCAATCGAGAAATAAAAGACCTAAACTTTTGTATAAAATAAACTTAAAACAAACAAAAGGAATCCGTCCGACGGGGGACACATCAAAGGAAAAACAAAATTGTTATTTTTATGTAATATCGAACATTTTCATATTTATGTACCTTTTAAACCTTCTCTGGACTACCACAAATAATTCAAGATCAAAATTAGCCAAATCGGTTCAGCCGTTCTCGAGTTTTAGCGAGACTAACGGACAGCAATTCATTTTTATATATAGAGATGAAGATGACTGGTTGATTTGAGCTCTTAGTACAGGCGATGAGAATGTTGTTGAATGTTAAAGGCAACTGAGTCCACTATGGTCGAAGGTACTGGAAACACTTCGAACCACCACGCCTGGAGAGCGGACCTCGGGATCATGGGCGACCTAACAGGTATTTCTGCATATACATCTGCACATACAAGAGGCTTGTGGAGAGTATTAAGCGGTAGGCAGCGGCTTGGCTCTGCCCCTGACATTGCTGAAGTTCATGGGCGACGGTAACCACTCACCATCAGGTGGGCTGTATGCTCGTTTGCCTATAAGGGCAATAAAAAAAACATTGTCAGCGCAACCACGACCACTCTGATAAGAGTGTCTGACTGAGAAGAAGAGGATGATGACTGCGATGATTGAATGAATAGTGTTGATAGAGAAATGAAATACTCAACTATTGATAGGTAGTTTCAAACAAAGGTTAAACATTTTTGTAAAAAAATCGCCGTTTATCAATGTTACCGTATTCAAACAGTCATCCTTCAGTGTTACCATTACAAAAAAAAAATAGCAAGCCATTACTAACGGTAATTTTTTTTTGTATAATAAACAATATTATATTTTAATAGTCTCTCCGCGTTCAAGCAAGTGCGTAACATTTTTATTATGTCAATAAATTGATGAACACAACACATGGTATGTTTCAAACGCCACACACACACACACACACACACACAAACACACAGATACAGTCATACGTTACATATTTATAAAGCATTAAAAAAAAAAATGAAGTTGAGTAATTTGGTAGCGCCTATATATTTTTGACATTGTTCAGATATAAAACAGGGAAACTTTGTATGATAATCCTTTGAACGATTTACAAAGGAGCAGATTCGCTGAGCCTGCGTTCCCGGGCAGCTTTTTATTTATTGCTTAGATGGGTGAATGAGCTCACAGCCCACCTGGTGTTACGGCCTGGCCACGGGGATCGGCGGTGCGAACAGCGAAGCGGTGGATGCGGCGACCATTCGCGCAGCACCGTTTGCAGGCCACGGGTACTCACGTTCGCCGCCGCGACTAGTAAGGAAGTCCGACAGCGAAATGTCTATATCGAAATTATCTCGATATTGCTTACAAATTAATAGCTTTTTGGTTCAGGACCTATTATTTGGAAAATATTTAAGTACATGATTTGAATAAGAATATATACCTAAAGATGGAGAATTCCACAAGAAGTACGAGAAATACTTTGGGTGGCTAGACTTCCAAATAGCTGGTCTAGCTAGTATTTCAGCAATATTTTTTTTATTGCTTAGATGGGTGGACGAGCTCACAGCCCACCTTGTGTTAAGTGGTTACTGGAGCCCATAGACATCCACAACGTAAATGCGCCACCCACCTTGAGATATAAGTTCTAAGGTCTCAAGTATAGTTATAATGGCTGCCTCACCCTTCAAACCGAAACGCATTACTACTTCACGGCAAAAATAGGCAGGGTGGTAGTACCCACCCGTGTGGACTCACAAGAGGTCCTACCACCAGTAATTACGCAAATTATAATTTTGAGGATTTCATTTTTATTACACGATGTTATTCCTTCACCGTGGAAATCAATTGTGAACATTTGTCGAGTACGTATTTCATTACAAAAATTGGTACCCGCCTGATATTCGAACACCGGTGCATCGCGAACAACACGATTGCACCGGACGTCCGTTAGGCCACGACGACTTTAAAAATAAAAAATAAAAAATAAATAAAAAATAAAAAAAATTCGGCGTTAATTTTTCGCGGCGAAAACAACTAAGTAAACTCATTTAATCACTGAACTATTCGCCGCGACTACCGCTCGACTCCGTGGCTCGCGCCGTCCGTATTCATGCATTTGTTTTGCTCGCCCGCCGCATCGCGCGATTCGCTCGGTACATTTCGCCGGTCGCTTCGCCGGTCGCCGGTGCGCGTGACTTGTTAGGTACATTTCTATGCGCTTGTTTTAGTCGCTAGACGCTTCGCCGTTCGCACCGCGCGAATATTCGTATCGGCGAATGTCCCGTGGCCAGGCTGTTAAGTGGTTACTGGATCCCATAGACATCTACAACGTAAATGCGCCACCCACCTTGAGATATAAGTTCTAAGGTCTCAGTATAGTTACAACGGCTGCCCCACCCTTCAAACCGAAACGCATTACTGCTTCACGCAGAAATAGGCAGATATACCTACCCACGCGGACCCACAAGAGGTCCTACCACCAGTAAACCAGCTACTAACGCTTCCGGAAAACTTTAATAAGATCCGATGTATCTTTATTGAGATATCGGCGTGGAACAGCCGACCTCACAATGCGGTAGAAGTGTGGCACCACAACACGAGCCTCGCTACCCACCTCAAGACATGCGGTCGGAGTCATAGCTCTTGCATATTGTGGAATAGCCACCCACACTCGACCGGCTACCACTGACACAACACAAGCATCTAACTTAAAAAGGATGACTGATGAATCTAAGAAGGGATAGTGTTTCCATGAGTATTCGCATTTCGTAAACATAATCAAATATACTTTTACGATTTAATATCGCCTTTCTTATTTTTATAACGGTCGTCTGGTGTAGTGGTAAGTGACATGGTCACTACACAAGGGGATCGCGGGTTCGAATCCCGCCAAGGGAAGATATTTTTACGATAAATATAAATGTCTTTTCCAGGGTTATGGATGTATATTAAATATATGTATCTGTATAATGAAAATCTTACATTTATATCCGTTATCTGGTACCTGTAACACAAGTTCTTTACGAACTTATCACGGGACCAGTTAACGTGGCGTGATTGTTAGTATATATTTATATTTATTTATTTATATTATATTTATTATATTATTTCAGACGTTTCGAAGGCTTTATTACAGTTTACGGTTTACGTGGTCACGGATGACACAGAAGACTATGATTGAAGTCGTCGTGGCCTAAAGGATAAGACGTCCGGTGAATTCGTATGTAGCGATGCACCGGTGTTCGAATCCCGCAGGCGGGTACCAATTTTTCTAATGAAATACGTACTTAACAATAAATGTTCACGATTGACTTCCACGGTGAAGGAATAAAACATCGTGTAATAAAAATCAAACCCGCAAAATTATAATTTGCATAATTACTGGTGGTAGGACCTCTTGTGAGTCTGCACGGGTAGGTACCACCGCCCTGCCAATTTCTGCCGTGAAGCAGTAATGCGTTTCGGTTTGAAGGGTGGGGCAGCCGTTGTAACTATACTGAGACCTTAGAACTTAAATCTCAAAGTGGGTGGCGCATTTACGTTCTAGATGTCTATGGGCTCCAGTAACTACTTAACACTAGGTGGGCTGTGAGATCGTCCACCATGAATACATTATGTACAAGAAAACCGGTACCATGCTTCTGTGGCTATTGACTGAAAGATCTCAACTTTATCGTCTTGCAATTAAAAATATTCTTGTTCGCGCCGATAAATGATGTTTTTTCTTAATGCGAGTGCGTATTTATATTGATTTTTAAATTGTTTATGCATAAAAACACTTGAACAAATACACGATGAATGAGTGGGCTGAATGAGTTCCTCTGTGACGTCACCGATAAGTTAGCAAGGAACGCCGGCTTTTAGCAGGTGGTTGGAGAAAACTTCGATTCACAAAAACGTACCAAAGACGTTGCATTCATTCCAGATAATAGAGCTCAACTATTTGTCGGCGGCGAACGATACGCCGATAAAAGGAAGATGACAGAATCATCTCAACCAGTCACTCAAAGCACAGCCCGCGGAATATACGGTATAAGACACAGAACCAACTCTAGTCTACCCGTAGATCTCAAGTTCTCAAACGGTCCTACAAAACTATCGACGGTAAAAGTCAACGATGTTTATATTTCTCGTCCCGAGAGTATGGAGGGTATTAAGCGGTGGGCAGCGGCTTGGCTCTGCCCCTGGCATTGCTGAAGTCCATGGGCGACGGTAACGACTCACCATCCGGTGGGCCTAATGCTAATCTGCATACAAGGGCAATAAAAAAAAAAAAGTCGCAGGCGAGCTGATTTAAAAAATCTTTTAAACAAATACGGTTTATTTTTTACTTATATCCGTAGACAGGTAAGACGATTAGTGTATACGGTAGGGACAGACATCCAGTGTGGCCAACGGACATCACAATTCAAAGTCTCCCACCATTAAACTTAGAAGGTTGTTGCCAGGTTGAAACCTGTTTTGTGGAAAAGCTGTCCCTTCAACACGAAGCGCATGATTGCTTTGTAGTCGATACTGACATGGTCGTGACGCCTACCAATTTCCTTTTTGTTAAAATGACAATTTTTAACATTTCCAGTGTTTTCCCGACAGCGACCGGCTTTTCTTTACGTCCCGCGTGAAATACTCGAAGTGTAATTTATAACAAAGTTATCTCTAAGTGGCGAAGAATAAAGCAATGCGAAAGAATCTGGTGTTCAATTCACAGATTCATAAGTATACAGAGTTACCCTAAAGACAAAAATGGTTGGAGACCAAAGAAAAAACCAAGCCTCCCAAAAGACATTGTAAAATCCAAGCATAACTTACTGTTGATAATTTTTATTTTAAAACATGTCTCGATAAAACAGAGTACGTCATCGCTGGCCCTGAGCGCTCGTGAACACTTCATGTAGGTACGTACCATATGACTTTTAGACCTAGATAATACACAATAAAATCAATCGGTACGTTATAATTACGATCGCATTGCGTCCTTGTACTCAATAAATGGTATGATGTGTGTGTCTACCTACTGAATTTATGATCAAGTTCCACGGGATTTTAGTCGCGCTTGTCGGATAACAGATAGGATATAGGAGCTTGTCGTATAGATATAATTTGTCCAGTAAGTAATCGTGGTCGGACTCACGAGGCGATCTGGTCCATATTTTTTACTGGTGGTAGAACCTCTTGTGAGTCCGCACGGGTAGGTACCACCACCCCGCCTATTTCTGCCGTGAAGCAGTAATCCGTTTCGGTTTGAAGGGTGGGGTAGCCGTTGTAATTATATTGAGACCTTAGAACTTATATCTCAAGGTGGGTGGCGCATTTACGTTGTAGATGTCTATGGGCTCCAGTAACCACTTAACACCGGGTGGGCTGTGAGCTCGTCTACCCCTCTAAGCAAAAAAAAAAAAAACATAGGTAGAACTAATCTGCCTAAATCTGCCGCGAAATAGTCACACGAGCCTCTACTCATTATAGCCACACAATTAGGACGCTGGTGTGCGTCTGTGATCACCAATCAATTAAATATAAGACTCCTGAAATCCTTAAATATATGAATGCTATTTTCGGGCATATGAGTCTGACAGAGCTTGTAGCCCTTAGGTATTGCAGCATTTCCACTACATCGTGGATCGTTCTTGGTGTAGGTAATAAGGTTTATAAACATTCTATAATGTTATACAATATAAAACACATTTCATGTGGCTACTGTTAATTATTATGTAAAATAAAGTAATATGCGAGTTCATGACATATTCAAACCTCACTTAAGCACTAGCATTGGTACAGTTTCAACTTAGATCTGATAAACCACATGCAAATAAACAGACCATAAAATTATTAATTTTTATATATGTATTCTTTTTAATTTTTTTTAAATTTTTCTGGTAGACGACCCTCCTATTAGAGAGTGGTGACTATCGCTCATGGACGCCAGCAGTGTTAGTCTAGCAGCCAAGGTACCACTGCATACCAGCTTGAACAGTCCAAACTGCTGTTTGTTAAATTTGTTGAATGTTCAACAGCAAACGTTCAAAGTTTCAACACCAGCTGATAAAAGAAGCAAAAGCAAATAGACCAGGAACACCCAAACAATTATTATTATATTTAAGATTACAATAGCATGTATTTACAAACTTCATACAGGGCGAATGTGTGATAATGTATTAAGTACTGATTTGCAATTTCAATAGTGCTTTTAATGATGGTTTTGAAGGAAGGACATAGAGATTTAGAAATTTTATATAGGATAGCAATCATTTTAATGCAATGCTCATTCAAAACTCAAGATAATATCCATGTTCTCCAAAAGCTACATAACAGTCTGTTGATGTAAGCTTGTCTCCTATCTAAGCTAATAAAAATGATCCTCAAAACATTTATGGCGCCGATTAACAAAAATCCGACAACAAAATTCAGCAGTCCTGTCAATCAACTAGATCAAAACACTTAATCCTATGAAAAAAAAAACGATATTAGAAATAATTTACATCGACCACGACATCTGCGGTTTTAGAATTTCCGGTAGAATTTTGTTTTTATGCATCAACTTCATGAATTTTAATATTAGAAGTCCATCTAGACAGATTCTCATTTATCATCGAATTTAAATTTGACATTTTTTTGCTGGAAACAAAAACAGCTATGAATTAGTAAAATCTAGAATATCTGAACATCTGTTGGGTATCGTTTTTTTTTATCTTGTTTCTTTATAATTATTTTTTATTTATATGTTAAAGCTAATTCAAATACTTATTCATTTTGTAAATTGGATATTTCTATTATTTATGAAGTATTTATGCAAATCTTATTTACGAATCAGTTATCAACCTTTCCCAGACAACTGAGTTCTCTAAAATTGCCTATCTTTCTCTTGGTCGGTATTCTAACAGAGCCATCTAATGTGTGAAATTGGCAGTAGTATGCTGCTTTACTTTTTTAACTATAAATTCTATTTCAATTTGTTAACTTGAATTACGTATTTGATAATAATTTAGGACTGTTTAAGATTAAACAACTTCTGAAATATGGAACTTTCTCCATTTGTAGCCTATTTCATTTTTATTGTGTCTCTACAAACACATTTTGGTCTTAATGGTTTATTTACACTTATTTGACTTATTTGATGATAGAGAAGAACATAATTGGAAAAGACAAACACTGAACATAAAACTGCAGTTTTTTTTTTAAAGGTATTATGCAATCAATGATTAAATATACAAATATTTACTAAGCTTTAGTGAAGATTAAGCATCTAGTAGAGAAAAGTATAAATATAGGTGGACCCCAAATCTCTATTGATCAAAACTAATGAACAATTAAAACTGACACTTATTTTTTGTTGTTTTTGAATAAAGCTAGTTCAACTTGTATATGTTCCAGTCGCTTGAAATCAAACCACCATGAAAATGGCAGATCACAGTAGAAATTATCACTATAGACACGATATAAGGTGGATACTCCAAAGGACAGTTGATGAGCAAGTGGTTTTAGTATTAGTTAGATTTGATTTTGTGATTTGAAAAACGACGGGTCAAAAACGAACCAAAACAGTTTTTCGTCTATAAATCTCAAGCGCCGTTCGCACAAGTTTAATACGTATGTGATAAACACACGATAACATAAGACTCGACGTCGGCGCGTTACATGTGTAAATAAACAAAATCATGTAAACATACACGCTAACTGAACGTAAAAACCTCTTCGATAGCCATTTACAATCCCGCCATAAACGTGCACAATACACTGTTCGGATACTTTGCCTATTGACAAAAAATATGCACCGAAAAATCTCATTTTAGTAGACATTATTTTGTGACGTTATACAAAGTATTTTTCTTTACATATATTATTTGATTACCTCGTTACAACGTGAGCGAAGACGTCAAAGTAAATAAATCCATTTTAACAATTCAGTTTCGCACTGAATTCACGAAAGCACAATGGTGTAGGCACATTTCGTACAACGCGATCAAAACATAGCCTTTATACGCCTTTTTCTAGCTATACATGTTTCGTGAATAATTAAATAACCTGTGATATACATTCAAGAATAACAACAACACCGTTGTCAAGACGTTGGGTGCATTATTTAAGAGTAATTATCAAAAATGCAGCTTCTTTGCAACACAAGAATGGCATAACACGCAAACACTTTTAACGTTTTTCACAATGGAACACTTCACTTGAACAACACTGTCCGTTCGAGGAACGCGAGTCGAGCCACGGTATGCATTTTCTAACTCACCTTGTTGTTTATTTGCTATTTTATTGAAACAGTTTTGAAATACTTCATATAAATGCATAGGCTCGTCATCGCTCGTCGCCATTTTGGAATTTACTGTCCAAATAAAACATAGACAACTCTTAGGACTTGCTAAATCCGGATGCGTTCATGACTGCAATGGAACTTGAGAAAATTTATTTGTCAATAGTTTAGTCATGTACAGTTGTATGCATACTAGTTAAAAACTAGTAATAGCCTTTTTCATGACTTCTTGTGGAACTTACAAAAATCTTAGACTTCTGTATGTTCCACTTTTGTTGTTGGTGATAGGGAATGCAAAATTCTGAAGAAGGTTTAGGTGATTAGTTTGTTATTGTCGGCTTAAAATCGAACTGTTCTCTGTGATAGCTCTCAAAAACTCATTAAAATCTGGCGATTATTCTCTAATCCTCTCTATCTACTTTATACTCATCATATTTAAGTAGCTATATATGTACCTACTGACATTTTTGGTAAATAATCACACTTTCAAAACTAAGAATATCAAATGAAACAGATGCTTTGCAAGCTGCAACGAGTAGATGAGTTATATGTCTTCATCATTCTTTCACCACGAAAATGGTGAATAAGCGTTCAAGGAGTATAAAAATGTTTCGATCTGTTAGGTATATTTTATACCTTCGAAGTCATCGTGGCCTAACGGATAAGACGTCCGGTGCATTCGTGTTGAGCGATGCACCGGTGTTCGAATCTCAGGCGGGTACCAATTTTTCTAATGAAATACGTACTCAACAAATGTTCACGATTGACTTCCACGGTGAAGGATAACATCTATACTAATATTATAAAGAGGAAAGATTTGTTTGTTTCGAATAGGCTCCGAAACTACTGGACCGATTTGAAAAATTCTTTTTCCATTAGAAGCCGACATTGTCCCTGATGAACATAGGCTACTTTTTTTATTTTATTTTTTTATTTTTTTTGGTTTCATGTGTTTGAATGTTTCCGAAGCGAAGCGAGGGCGGGTCGCTAGTCGAGTAATAAAAATGAAACCCGCAAAATTATAATTTGCGTAATTACTGATGGTAGGACCTCTTGGGAGTCCGCGCGGGTGGGTACCACCGCCCTGCCTATTTCTGCCGTGAAGCAGTTATGCGTTTCGGTTTGAAGGGTGGGGCAGCCGTTGTAACTATACTGAGACCTTAGAACTTATATCTCAAGGTGGGTGGCGCATTTACGTTGTGGATGTCTCTGGGCTCCAGTAACCACTTAACATCAGGTGGGCTGTGAGCACGTCCAACCGTCTAAGCAATAAAAAAAAACCTATATTTTTATATATTTTTTTTGTTTAATTATAATTAAATTTATTTTTAATATTGAATATCGCATGTATTACTGTCAATATAGTATATATCGATATTTTAAATACCACAACAGACTTATGTAGTTTTAAGCGCTAACACAATGATAACTGTAATAAATATAACTGTGATATGATGCTCTAAGCAGTTAAATGCGTACTATTTATCTAACATAAGGTAAATTAACCTATATAGTGAAAAGTGTTATTTTTTAGAAATGTTGGCCACTTTGAAAAGAATTTTTGCAAGACAAATGTTGAAGGTTATCAAGTTATTAGACACAGCTGCATACGTATTCAGTCCAAAATCCTCTCAAACATATTTACTCCATTAATCGATTCGACATCTACAAATATGTATACTGCAATGAGACAATTACTAAAAAGTAAAATCTCATAAGTAAGGATCGCTTAGATATTCGTAAGAGGCCTCCTGATTATTGTAGTATTTTTCGTATTTGGCATAGCTCTCACGCCTTTGCAGTTTTTGATGTGCTGAAGTGCGATCTTACAAAAAAAATTTTATTGCTTAGATGGGTGGACGAGTTTACAGCCCACCTGGTGTTAAGTGGATACTGGAGCCCATAGACATCCACAACGTAAATGCGCCACCCACCTTGAGATAAAAGTTCTAAGGTCTCAAGTGTAGTTACAACGGCTGCCCCACCCTTCAAACCGAAACGCATTACTGCTTCACGGCAGAAATAGGCAGGGCGGTGGTACCTACCCGCGCGGACTCACAAGAGGTCCTACCACCAGTAATTCGGTAAAATAATCTATTTTAATTGTATAGCAGAGATTCGAAGCATGTAAATACTTCAATAAATGGTATAATTTATTCATTCTTATATTCTGCTATAATTTCATTATTCATTAATTTATACATTATTATAATACAGGAAGTTTCAAGCTTACACAGATTCATTTTAGAGAACCACATTTTTAGAGGAATTTGTTGCTGTAAATTATATAATAACGGCCTTTTTGCCAGCTACAGCTATTCCAAATACTTTCCCAAGACCTCAGTAAATGGTCTTTATGAGTGGAAAGAAGGTCAGACACTTTTCTCTTGATATGTAGGGATGTTGACTTCTTGAGATGCCATTATTGCTAGTACCGAGCTTATAAAAAGCTTCATTTAGTGAATACATGCCTATTCTGTCATGTAGAGTTGATTAATTTGAGACTAATTAATTTGGATGAATTTATGGTAAATAAAACGTGATGAGTGACAGCTCCATGCCTGAGATTCGCGTGCGGTCAGGCAGGAGCTTCGGCTTCTTGATGTCCATAAGTCGAGTGGGCCAGATTGCATCCCCGCAGTGGTTCTAAAAACATGCGCCCCTGAATTGACACCCGCGCTAACGCGTCTATATCGCCTCTCGTACAATACCAACAGGGTTCCGTCTTCATGGAAGACTGCTCATGTCCACCCTATCCCCAAGAAGGGTGACCGGTCGGACCCCTCGAATTACAGACCTATCGCGATAACTTCCTTGCTTTCCAAGGTGATGGAGCGAATCATAAACATCCAACTTCTTAAGTATCTTGAGGATCGCCAGCTGATCAGTGACCGGCAGTACGGTTTCCGTCATGGTCGCTCAGCTGGCGATCTTCTTGTATACCTCACACATAAATGGGCTGAAGCCTTGGAAAGCAAGGGCGAGGCTCTCGCTGTGAGCCTTGACATCGCGAAGGCCTTCGACAGGGTCTGGCATAGGGCACTTCTATCGAAGCTTCCAGCATACGGGATCCCTGAGGGACTCTGCAAGTGGATCGCTAGCTTTTTGGATGGACGGAGCATCGCAGTTGTCGTCGACGGCTGCTGCTCCGATACCATGACCATCAACGCTGGTGTTCCACAAGGTTCGGTGCTNACCATTCTTTTGCACCACGAAAATTTTGACGTACCTACCTCCCAAGAAATTGACAAAATTTTCGAGTGCACTTCAAAAAAACTACAAAAACATACAATCTAGCTTCATGTAACATGTTCTCATTGAATTCTATAAACACCCAAAATCAGGTAATATTTAGGGAAAAATTATCTATTAGCAATATTTCTAAAATTAAATACAAATCTTTCAAATACGTATATTGACATTCATCATAACCTTTCGTCATTGCAGATATTAATCAGTTTTAGTCAGTTATCGTGTCGATACGGCAACCTTTTCAAGCACAGAAAGCAAAATAGCTTAAAAGACAAACATGTGAAGGGGAAAGAAAGCGCCAGTGCTGCATGCGAGACTCAAGTTTGCCGCGAAAGCTTAGAAGAGTGTTTGAAGAATTTCGATAAGAATGTACTAGCGGAGATGCGAAGTGTCGACCTCCGATCGTTGGCCACGATCGCCGCGTCGTCTAGAAGGTCGCTCAACGATTTTGGCGGTGTTACATCTTGTAGAAAAGTGTCTTACACTTCAAGTGAATCTTTTGAGAAAAACAGGAATGGTTGGAGTGATACTCCTAGTGTTACAGTGGAGTTACGAGGGAAAAACACACGGTATGTGGCTGCTAAAGTCATTACAAAGTAATAATAAAATAAAATCAATATCTAATCATTTTCTCTATAAAAATAATTTATTGCAAATGTTCTGAGACTATGATGTAACTTCTGTATTGATTAAACAATTATTACTATTGAACAACATTATCCACTTGCATGGGAAAGATGTGCCATTCATGTTGTGATGCTTTTGTTGCATAAATGGATGGAAATACATATTCACATATTTTGTAAACAAATAGCATTTGTGTAAAGTATTATAGCTTTACAAATGGCAAATTAAGTATTAGTGTAAAACTTTTGGCAAATTATTGTAATACGATTAATCAGAAGAACAGTAATTTGAGAGATAGGAATGTTCATCAACATTCTATGTCATCCAATAGAAACATATTCTGCTTTATGCATTTTAATGTTTTAAGTTACCATGGACTGTTCTGACTTAGATGTTAGTAATTTTTTCTCACGCAAGCCTACTTCTAAAGATCATATGGGACACTGAAAAGTTTAATTGTGTAATTATTTTCTGTTAACCAAACGACTAATGAAAGGTCCAGTAGGGAGTCACTATTTAATGAGTGTATGAGATAATTCGAACTCTGAGCATACATGAACATGAGAGCTGCTTATATTACGTGAAATTTATTTTCAGATTTAACCTCTCCGATAACTTTATCCGCCTATTATGTCAAAACACAAACAGTACATTCAAGTACAACATTCAAGTAAGAGGATTTAAGACGGATCGAAGCATCAGTGCAGATCTGAAAAGAAATCCGAACCTGGTTAATAGACTACGTAAGTTATTGGGTCAGTATTGTGTGTTACATTGCTGGTTTTGCATTAACTTTGCTTTGACTGAGTATAACTTACTGAACTGAAGTAAGTCCTTATGAGAGAAGACTGAATTCTGGAGACCAATTTCAAGTTGTGTAAGTTGGTGGCTCTAAATTGCATCTAAATTAGCATAAAATTTTGTTGGTTATCATAGGTTACAGTTTANACTACGTAAGTTATTGGGTCAGTATTGTGTGTTACATTGCTGGTTTTGCATTAACTTTGCTTTGACTGAGTATAACTTACTGAACTGAAGTAAGTCCTTATGAGAGAAGACTGAATTCTGGAGACCAATTTCAAGTTGTGTAAGTTGGTGGCTCTAAATTGCATCTAAATTAGCATAAAATTTTGTTGGTTATCATAGGTTACAGTTTTAAATCCTTAAACGTTTTCAATTTTTGTAAATTTTATTTCTCTACAACTAACTATTTCCCACCGTTTCTATGCAGATGATGTACAGATCTATATAAAAGTTTATGTGATATGATATACATGACTACGCTTAAATTCATATTAGTTATACTGGTGCTTGCATTAGCTGCATCTCTGGGATGGTTACGAAATTTTCTTCCAACTGCCACTAAATCTGCATTCGCAGTCTTTCCCTCCAGTCTTTGATTATGCTAATGCCAATTTCTTGATCTAAACAAAGAATAATTTGTTAAACTTGAGCTGCTACCAAATTCCTGTATATAAGTTTCATATTTGATTTATATAAATATGATCATGTATCTGAAGTATGTGCCAATTTGCTTTCGTCATAATATTTCATACTGTCCTTTCTTTACTTTATTGTATTCTCTTTTATCTCCATACCATACCATGTTTTCAAAGAATATTTCAAGTTCCTTTGTGATATGCTGACTGAAAATACTTGCATATTAATCATTCTTTGATTGTTCATTCACAAATAGTGAATTCTATCATGAAATGCACTAGCGGCTGCAGTGAGAAGTGTGCCAACAAGGGGGCCAAGGGGCATCCATAAATTACGTCACATGAATTTTAACCTACCCTCCCATCTTAATCACGGGTTTTCACATTTTTACCTCCCCCTTCCCCCTGATGTTACGTGGCACATAATTTAATTTTTGTGAATGTATTTAAAAATAATCCCTCTTTATTTTTTTTTTATAATCCGCAATAAGACACTCTTTAAGAATACTTGCCGCCGACTTAAGTCTATTTAAACCCTTATCATTCAGAACTGTCGTGGATTTTAGTTTTAGTGTGTCACTTACATTAAAACACTGCTTTTGAAGTTGAATGTTGTAGCGTGAGAGATAATTTCATAGCAAGAGTTCTAAAGCATCAGTAAATTAGATTGAGTTTAAAGTTTATATCATCATCATCATCATCATGCTTTCCTATTACCCTCTGCTGGGGTGTAGGGCTCGAATCAAATTTTTCCATTTATATCGGTCTTGGGCAGTCTGTTCTAGCTCCTCCCACGTCATGCCCAAGACCCCTAGCTCCTGCTCCACCGAGCGACGCCAAGTTGTTCTGGGGCGGCCTCTCTTCCTTTTACCAGACACTTTCCAGGTCAGTGCTCTCTTTGATAGGTGTGTATCGGGCTTTCTCAAAGTGTGACCAATCCAATGCCACTTCCGCGAAAGGATCTTCTTCTCCATTGGTGTCTGCTTAGTGATCCTCCACAGCTCTTTGTTAGTGATCTTCTCAGGCCAAAAGATTTTCAAAATCTGACGCAGGCACTTATTCACAAACACTTGAAGTTTTTTGATCAAGTCCTTGCGAACAAAACAAGTTTCGCTCCCGTACAGCAATACAGACTTTACATTTGAGTTGAAGATCCTCACCTTTGTTCGTCTTGTTAAGGTTGAGGAACTCCACACTGGCCTAAGTTGACTAAACGCGGCTCTGGCTTTATTTATACGATGTGGACCAAGGTTGCTTGCTGTCTCCCCTGCTGTTTATAATGGTGCTTGATGATGTGATGCGTAGAGTCACCTGTAAATGCCGACAAGGACTGCCTTGGACCGCGGATGAAGACCTTGAGGACATCGACTTTGCTGATGACATTTGCCTCCTAGCAACCAATCGGCAGCAGCTACAAAACAAAGTTTATATATATACATATATATATATATAAATTTCGCGTTTTAGTAATTTATATCTTAACGTGTGATGTCATAGACCTTTGGCCTGCCCCTTGCTGCACAATGTCACATTCCAGTGGATGACCCCTTATTTAATACTCTGCGTAATGTTTTGGTCTACTTGTTACAGATCACTCTAAATATTGCTCAAGATGTGCACCAAAACATACCTATTTTTTTATTTGCCACCTGGGGTTAAGTAGCCACGAGCATAGACATCAGTAAAAGCCACCATCCATCTAGAGATATGACATATCTGCCATATCTTTTTCTGAATTTCTCTAGATAAAAATGGTTGTCTAGAAGAGATAGCTTTTAGTGATAAGATCGCCTATATTTAAACAATTATATCTGCTTTTCAACTGTTTTTCAATGTTAACATAGTGTTGTAGTCTGCAATAAACAACACACTCTCTCTCTTTCTCTAATTTCTGATAACCATGAATGCTTTTAAAAAGTGTAGTTTTAGGAGTGGTGTACCAACTGTGTGTTATTTTGAACTATCTTTTATCACCTGATATCTTCTTTTTCACTGTCGTCCATAGTAACATTGGTTAATCAGCTTTCATTGCGTTCATGTTGATAGCGAAGCATCATCTGTTCTTGCTTAAAATTTCGCTCATAAAATGACAGTAAGACCCTGCTTAACGCGGTTATATGTTCTATCAAAGTAGAACATAATAAACGAGGTTATCTCATCATGTAAATAAAACAAATAATGGGGTTAGGGGGAACATGGCTAGACAATTGGCCAGGTTTTTTATTTTATTTTTATTGCTTAGGTGGATGGATGAGCTCATAACCCATTTAAGCAATAAAAAAAAAAACGCTGCGTGCAATTTCGGGGAATCCCACAATTCAATTAAAACAGCACTAAGCAAGGTCTTACTGTAATACAAATGTTTAGACGACATGTAAAAGTTGAAACCAATGGCTGTCTTTAGGGTTGGCTGCAACGAGTTCAACAGAGAAGCACCCCCCGCTCAACCCTGAAGTTGCACCTCGACTGGACAAATTACTTAACGATGACGCGAACCATCTCACTCACCAGCAGAAGGACAAGATCAAGATTGCATTCGCTGAAGGCTATTTAGCGGGTACGATTTCTATTATTCATTACTAGCGACCCGCCCTCGCTTCGCTTCGGAAACATTAATTTTTTTTCCTAACGACGTTGAAAGTTCGGTTTTCCTTCCGCTGTACAGGGAAGAAAGTGTAACATTTTCTCCCTGGGTACTGACAAGTGCGCATGCGCGTTAATGTCTACGTCTGCTCGCACGCACATAAAATTCTCCGCCATTGTTGTGCTCGGGTAATTTGCAATATTGTGTTTAGTGTAAAAGTGAAATAAACAAAAGGCAATAAAATTTAATAGTGAAGTATAAAACAAAGATGAGTTCATCAGACAGTTCTTATTTAATTAGTAGTAGTTTATTTAAAAATTCAAAAACAGTTAAATTGTTTTTTTTATGAGTAAGGGGGGCTCGGCCCTCCTACCCCCGCCGGTGCTTCGCCCCTGGACCCCGGCTCGGTACTCCACAAACTTTCGGCCTGGTAGGAGAAAAAATTGTATGTGCACCGCAGGAAAAAAGTTGGACATTTCCTCCCACATGTTTACCAACCGCGGGAGGAAATGTCCAACTTTTCTCCCTTGGTGCACAATGTACTATTATTATTGATAGGCGAAGCCCGCCATGTTGCGCGCGGTACGACAATAACTGCGGGTGACGCCGCGGGGCGAAGCTAGTCTGAAAAAAGTATCCTAAGTTACTCCTTATATCATCAGCTACCTATTAGTGAAAGTCTCATCAAAATCGGTTCAGCCGTTCCAGATATTGGCCGGAACAAACAGACAGACAGACAAAAATTGTAAAAAATGATATTTTGGTGTATGTACCGTATATATATTCATATGCATGTAGTAAAAAGTGGTTATTTCAATACTACAAACAGACACTCTAATTTTATTTATATGTATAGATTAATAATATTTTTTGGACGTCGAAGTCCGATAAGTAGTCGTAAATTGTTTTTAATTCGTGCCCATGACTCGTGAAAACATTTGTTTGTTGCATAAACCAGGGTCCCATCCCGAGAACGTACGCGGTACGAAAGCTTCCAAGTACCTGAAGCTGGTCCAGCAGCTCCTCACCATAGTTCTCTTTCTTGCAATCTTTGTGAGTTTGATGGCGTCGGTCAGCGGAACTGTCTTCCGGTAACTAGTTATTTTAGTTTATTTATACCTTCTTTGTTTATTATACGTTCATATAAAAAAACTAGCGACCCCCTCCGGCTTCGCTCGGGTCTTTAGCAAAAATTTCAACGACGTAGTTTTATTTTTTTTTAAATAAAAGAACACTTATTGCGGTATAACTATATATAATATTGTAAATAATAATGTGTTCTGCAAAGTTGTAGTACATTATTTTATTCTATCATCAATAGTTTTCGCAGGGCACGCGATGTAAAGGATATTTTCGGCAATTTTTTACACCTTGGGTTACATTATTGGAGTTTTAGTAAGGATCCCTAATTTTTTCCAAAAAAGATTATAGCCTATGTCACTCGGGACTAGTGTAGCTTCCAAACAGTGAAGGAATTTTTCAAATCGGTTCAGTAGTTTCGGAGCCTGTTCAATACAAACAAACAAACAAATCTTTCCTATTTATAATATTAGTATACAAGAACGAAATATGCAAAATACTTGATTAATTACTCAGTGTAAGAAGTGTAATCCTGTATAAACATTACTGTTCTGTGTCGGTCTATGGTGGTACCCCATCTCTTCACGTTGGAGGGCGTAAAAGGAGATTAAGGGATTGGCCAGAGAATGGACAGCAGCAGCCTCTGAGTTTCACAAAGATACACCTCGATTACTACATACAACATATAGGGATCATACTACCTTTTACTGGTGGTAGGACCTCTTGTGAGTCCGCACGGGTTGGTACCACCACCCCTCCTATTTCAGTCGCGAAGCAGTGATGCGTTTCGGTTTGAAGGGTGAGGCAGCCGTTGTAACTTATATCTCAAGGTGGGTGGCGCATTTACGTTGTAGATGTCCATGGGCTCCAGTGACCACTTAACATCAGGTGGGCTGTGAGCTTGTCCGCCCACCTAAGCATTAAAAAAAAACACGAGCGGGGTCATGTCTCCCAACCCGCCGGTGTGTGAGGCTACTCGGTATCAGCCTTTTCTTTGCTTGGGTGGATCAAAAACCTCCTGCCTGGTTTAGTTGATTTACATACAGACGTAGTTAGGCCTCTCGTAAGGCTGGTCTAGTTGGCCTATCTATTCCCTTCAGATGACCATTAACGCCTGTCCTGGTTCGATATTTCCAGTGTGCTGTACACGTGTAGGACGTCTGACGTAAGCTCGAACCCGAGCACCGCCCCCCAACCCCCCTCCGGCGCCGCAAAGCGCGTGCAACTTAAAAAGGTTCCCAATAATCAGTGAAATAAACATGCGCAGGATCCAGCTCGGGAACCAGGTGGAGGTGGACCCCGAAGATATCTCCGTTACCTTCGACGATGTCAAGGGCGCTGACGAAGCCAAACAAGAACTGCAGGAAGTGGTAATTTGGAATACTGACTAATGGTACTAGCGAATGTAATTAGTGTAGGCGATGACTTGGTACTGCTGGAACCATCCCACCCTCCTGCTGGCCTCTGGTATGTCGCGGGCAGCTGGTGTACAACAGGGAACATTGGCCAGGTGCCTGTAAGTCGCTAACGACATTTTCAAGACAAGGTCACATATATACAGGCTCCGAAAATAATAATAATATTTATTTATTTGTCTCTTAAAGGTATAGTACAAATACAAATAGAAATTAACCTTATAATTTATTTTGTAAGCCTTTGAAAGAGCTGATGTCTGTACTAGGTTCAAAGACCTGCATTACTGATCTCCAGGCTCCCTCCTTCTTAAGATAGATTAGGTTAGGGTAAGTTGTGAACAGATGCTGCGGACTAGTGTTGAGAGATCATTAGGTGTTATCATTTAAGAAGGTCATTATGCGTGTGTGTGTGTGCGTGCGTGTGTGCGTGTGTGCGTGCGTGCGTGTGAATGTGTGTATATGTGAGCTGAGAAAAAGAACATTAGGACCATTCACTGAGCGGGTGACAGCTTCTTTCTTCCAAGATCAAGGTCCTCCCCTTGCCTTAAACCGCGAAACGTTGTTACATAATATATTCATGAGTATTCTGGTATTCCAGGTGGAATTCCTAAAGTCCCCCGAGAAGTTTTCAACACTGGGTGGTAAACTACCCAAGGGCGTGCTGCTCGTGGGCCCCCCCGGCACCGGCAAGACGCTACTGGCGCGGGCGGTGGCCGGCGAGGCTCGGGTGCCGTTCTTCCATGCGGCAGGACCGGAGTTCGACGAGATCCTGGTGGGACAGGGGGCTCGCAGAGTCCGGGACTTGTTCAGTGAGCGGACAATTGTTGTTGTTTTAACTTCTTTACTGTAATGAGTGAGATTACACTTAAACTGATGAAGCTATTTGAGCTTGAACCGCGCGTGCTACTCGCCACCGAGATTGTGCCGCCGAGAATGTCTGCACTGGTCTATGCTATGGTGGTAATTGGTAATTTATTCACAACCATACCTTTATTTTTAAACCAAATAGCATGTCTCTAAGTAAGTAGATTAGCCACAAATAAGTAGTTTCCAGATTAATGGGAGATGACGGTCACGATTACCAGTGCAATACAATGTTGTTCCCAGAGGCGGCCAAGGAGCGAGCGCCCTGCGTCATCTTCATAGACGAGATAGACTCGGTGGGAGCCAAGCGCACCAACAGCGTGCTGCACCCCTACGCCAACCAGGTCCGTGCTCTATCAGCTCAACTGATCAGTCAGTTTAAAGCAAAGGAATCAAGCGTGCGCCACAGAATACCCCGGGGTCATCGACCTTTTGACAGGTGACTCCAGGGTCGTTGACCCCGTCATAGACAGCTGTAGTGCGTTGACACCTTGTGTCATCTTCCTTTAATTTTTCATAATTTAATATTATAGTGGTCACCCGGTAGTCGAAATTCGACTATAATTAATTGAAATTATAAGTTTGTAAATTATAATTATGATTCTATTTTCAAAGACTATTATACTTCTATAATCACAAATTTCGCCAAGACTACACTATAGAAAAATATTAATAAAGACAAACAATATTAAATTTAATCTATTCTCAATTTGACAACAGACGTCAAGAACAAAAGTTACGACAATAAATAAATAGTATGAATACGTGTGTGCATCAAATACATGGTAGGGTGTCTAATGTTTTCTTTGTTGATTTAATGTATTTTTATTCCATAATTTAAAAAAAATATTAGCGTTGTGCACTCCTTCTCTATATTCTCTATAAGTGTGGGAAATTTCATACTCCTCCATCTGCATAATTTTTGTAAAAACGGGTACAACGTTGTTGCTTCACGTATTAATATATAGATTATTTTTTTACATTTCATTAGCTTACTTTTCTCAAACATTAACACTCCACAATATGTTTGTACTAATGCCATCACATCATTTGTATTGCAGACGATAAATCAGCTTCTATCAGAGATGGACGGTTTCCATCAGAACGAGGGTGTGATCGTTCTGGGCGCCACCAACAGGAGGGATGACTTAGACCAGGCCTTGCTCAGGCCGGGACGATTTGATGTTGAGGTAACAGAGCTGTCTTACCCTTGTACAATTCAAGGTAGTCATCTGTGAAGATTTAGAAAGATCACAACGCTGTGTCCCGTCATGTCTACCCTCAATTTGGTTTGTGGTGCAGAGATTGAGAATCTGAAGTCAATTATGCATAAGTACAGACACAGCCCACTGAGTTTCTCGCCGGATCTTCTCAGTGGGTCTTGTTTCCGATCCGGTAGTAGATTCTGCGAAGCACGGCTCGTGTTAGTAACAACGTTAGGTTTGAGCCCTGTGAGCTCACCTACTCGCCCGGTTACGCTGATATAGGCTTTGAAGATCAGATTAGGTAGGAAGAAGGCAGGTGCTCTTTTTTTTTAAGAGCTTTTATGACTTGGTAACTAAGACCTTTAAGCCATGTCTTATTTTAATTTATATTCATATTTTTATGAAAAATGATTATATGGAGTGAAATGAAATAAAATGAAAATGATTAATTTGAGACATTAAAAATCAACTGGGATGAAATGAAATTAAATGAGATGAGATAATATGGGATGAAATAACTACTGTTATTACATATTTCGACCTGAAGAAACACTAAATAGACAAAATAAAACGAATCACACAACTTCACTCCTCGCGTTCCCGCCAAAAAGTTTTTTATTTTTTTTATTTCCTTTGTATGAAGACGATCATACGGCCCACCTGATGTTTTTATCGCTTAGATGGGTCGACTAGCTCACAGCCCACCTGGTGTTAAGTGTTTACTGAAGCCCATAGACGTGTACAAAATAAATGCGCCACCCACCTCGACATATAAGTTCTAAAGTCTCAAGTACCGTTACAACGGCTGCCCCACCCCTCAAACCGAAACGCATTACTGCTTCACGGCAGAAATAGGCAGGGCGGTGGTACCTACCAGCAGTGCCGGGGGCGGTCCGTGCCGGGATGGGTTGGCAGGCGGTGAGGTGGTGTGGTTGTGTAGGTGACGGTGCCGCTGCCGGACTACGTGGGGCGCGTGGAGCTGGCGCGGCTGTACGTGTCGCGCGTGCGGGCGCACCCCGACGTGCAGCCCGAGGAGCTGGCGCGCGCCACCACCGGCTTCACCGGCGCCGACCTCGAGAACATGGTCAACCAGGCCGCGCTCAGGTATAGCACACGAACACACTCCTGCTAATCGTGATTACAGTGGATTTCATTAATAACGACCTCAGTTATAACGACTTTTTGGTTATAGCGACGTCCCTTGAATTTAAAGCACACTTTCCTAAGAATTTCATTCGGTTATAGCGACTTTGGATATAGCGACCATTTCGGGTATAGCGACTTGTTTTTATGACCTATTTATGACAGATTCCCAGAAATCCCTTGCGGATATTGGTATTGAGTCGGCAAAGGCACAAAGACTCATTCATAAAACTATTAAGCTTTCTTATACTTTGTTTACATTCACAGATGGTCAAACAAATGCCTTGTTTGTATGTTCCTTGACCATCTGTGCTAAGTAGTCCTCTACTCAGCACGGGAAACTTATGTGAATATTGATGATCAAATTATCACTACTGATAGCTTGACTGATAATGAAATTATTGCATCTGTGCTTCATACAAGAAAATTAGGATGAGGAAGATGATTGCAATTTAAATGAAATTGCAACAACTAGAGATGCATTATATGTTATAACAACGCTCAAAAAGTACTGTTTATTTGGTGAAGTTCAAAATAATTTAGATGTAGAAGTAATTATGAAAATGGAATACACCTTACAGCGTGCAGAAAAAAACTAAACTTAAACAGGGCACTATAACACGTTTTTTTTCAATAACACCCGTGTGGGCCGTGTATACCGTAATTAAATAAATGATTAATAAATACTTAAGTACATGACTTTTTATTATATCGGATATAGCGACGACATTAAAGTGCCCCCTCCGCCGTCGTTATAACCGATTTTGTTTTTTGTTTTTAATTGCTTAGATGGGTGGACGAGCTCACAGCCCACCTGGTGTTAAGTGGTTACTGGAGCCCATGGACATCTACAACGTAAATTCGCCACCCACCTTGAGATATAAGTTGTAAGGTCTCAGTATAGTTACTACGGCTGCCCCACCCTTCAAACCGAAACGCATTACTGCTTCACGGCAGAAATAGGCAGGGTGGTGGTACCTACTCGTGCGGATTCACAAGAGGTCCTACCACCAGAAAATTCACTATACTTTGATTAATAATCTTTAGTATACCTGGATTAGTTGACATTCAAAACGTCTTAAGTGCGTGTCCGGTATGGCTTCCAGGGCAGCTATAGAGGGCGCCAAGACGGTCACCATGAAGCACCTGGAGGACGCCCGGGACAAGGTGCTGATGGGTCCCGAGCGCCGGGGGCGGCTCCCGGACGAGGAGGCCAACACCATCACCGCCTACCACGAGGGGGGCCATGCTGTTGTCGCTTATTTTACTAAGGTACGTGAATATGTACCGTCTCGTCTGGACCCCCCGTCATGAAGTTTGACAAAAACCTATTTGGAACTCTGGTCTCCGTGTCGCCGGACTGCTCGCACGTGTACGACCCTGGCGGAGTCACCGCAACGAAAACTTTAACATGCCCTTTCAATAATTCAGCACGTGTACGAATCACACGAGACATCTACCATTAAAGTCAAGGCAGCACCTTGGCTCTGCTCCTGGTATTGCTGAAGTCCATGGGCGACGGTAACCACTCACCATCAGGTGGGCCGTATGCTCGTCTGCCTACAAGGGCAATAAGCAAAAAAGCAAATTTTCTAATCTCTCTCTTCCTAGCTATTTATCCCACATGGTGGTGGGGTTAGCTTTCCTTACTTTACTTCTCTACTTTGCTCTGTTTTCGCCATCAACATCCTCGTCAGCAACATTTATTTATTTATTTAGACATACCAACAGCAATACACACAGAACATTCAAGCTTAAAATTAACATGTATAAAATGAAGTACTGGTATGTAAGCCAGTTACAGCAATTTTACAAACAGCGGAAAAATAGGTTAAATTTAAATGTTAACAGTACGACTTAAAAAACAAAAACAAAATGTGTGCAATTCACACGTGGTAGAAGTGAAACCTTCCAAAACTAAAATACAATTATCCTAAACGTCTTAAGTATATGTAAAATTTTGTCATTAGTAAATAATTGTAAGGTAGCGCCCTCTGTGAATTGATATTTTAATTTCACGTATAATCCTAAATTAAAATTCACTACAAGAGCTTTCATACACACGTTAGTATTAAAAAATCTCACAGATGGCGCTGTATTAAATAGTATGTATATTTCTGTCTCATTCTTTGCTGGCTTCATCCTACACATTTTTGTATTTGTGTCTCTTACCTGTCATTTTTTCCGTTGCATCCGGTTTGAAATCACAACGATTCTAAAGAAGTTTTCACTTCAAAAACATTGCATTCCCTTTTGTCCTTTTCTAATAAAATATCTTATTTTTTATTTAAATCGAACGTTATTTTGTTTTTGAAGGAAAATTATTACCTCGTTGTTAATAAATAACCTGACAATAACAAGTATGTAATCTCCCCAGGACGCGCACCCGCTGCACAAGGTGACCATCATCCCGCGCGGCCCGTCGCTGGGCCACACCGCCTACATACCCGCCAAGGAGAGGTACGACCGTCCTCCACTTGAGTTGTTAGGTCTCCTTCGGAGGCGCTCGGGCAGCTGTTAGCAAATCCCACCCCTCCTGGCTGAGCATTTACTCGCCCACCTGTCCTGGTGAAACTGGAAAGGTCTCCGGGCCACCAGTAATCTTTCCATTACAAAAAAATTCGGTTGTCTGTAAAGTCGGTTTACTGACGATAGTTGAACGTGACAACGTCATAAGAAAATACTGATGAAATAGATTCATTTTTCAATTATCGCAATTATCGTTGCTATAAACAATTGACACCACATTCACTTTTCACTGAACTTCATAATTGACGAAAGCATGTAAATGTATTATTGTATAGCAGCTGTCCACGCGGATGCATCGCTCACTCAAGTAGGAGAGAGACAGATGTCGAACGCTGCCGAACGCGGAGGCCGATTGTGCCTCTTTGTCGCTCGTTGCGCGCTCTCGCTTGCACTTCAAGCCTTAAATGGAACGCCTCATGAGTTATGTTTTTTCGTGCGTGCAACCGGCTCCATCGAATTATAAGACGTTGTCATGTCAAAAAAAAGTACTGTCGTCCGTTGTCTAATCAGCAAGCAGCGCACATACATAACGCGCCATCCTGGTGTGGTAATGACCAGCGCTGTACAGACTGTTGGTGGGCTGACGTCCACTCAGCGCGACGCGGGCCGCCCCACATCCGCTAACGCGTGCTGCACTTGCCGGCAGGTACCACGAGACGAAGCAGCAGCTCTTAGCGATGATGGACACCATGATGGGGGGGCGGGCGGCTGAAGAACTCATCTTTGGACCGGAGAAGATCACCTCAGGTTGGTCACTCGTGCCCGCTGGAACCGACTGATGAGCGGATCCTTTCAAAGATAAATAAAAAAAAATATATTAGAAACTAGTAAAAATAGGAAAAAGCAAAAGACTAATATTAATATGTAATTATATGTGGTTAGTAACACCCCACGCCCCGTGCTGTGTGAACGGTCACACATTCCGGTTTGAATGGTGGGGCAACCGGTGCACAATACAGTTGAAACTTAGACCCCATGTCTAAGGATGAGTGATGGCATTTATATAGTGGCGGACGAGGGCGGCGGGCTGGCGACTCTGACACGTACCGCCCTTTATTCCTTTTAAAGCTTTTATAAAAATGTACTTCCTTATTGCGAACTGATTACTTACTGCCCCCGGACGCACAGGGGCGGCGTCGGACCTGAAGCAGGCGACGTCGCTGGCGCGGCACATGGTGCGGGAGTGGGGCATGTCGGAGCGCGTGGGCCCGCGGGCGCTGGACCCGCCGGCGGCCCCCGCGCAGCCGGCGCCCGGGCCCGCGCTGGCCGACCTGGCCGACAGCGAGGTGCGCAAGCTGCTCAGCGACAGTCTGGACCGCGCCAAGCACATCCTGCGGGCGCACGCGCGCGAGCACCGCGCCCTCGCCGCCGCGCTGCTGCGCTACGAGACCCTCGACGCGGACGACATCCGGGCCCTCATGAACGGAGAGAAGACCAAAATGGAACGGGGCTCGAAGAACAAGGACCCGTCTCCTTCCCCTTCCCCCAACCCCCCGCCTCCCCTGTTGACCCCGCAGCCCGCTCCCGCCTAGACCTGTCCCCGATCGTAATCGTTCGTAATAATAAAGCTCTTTAAAATTATTTCAGTTTGATTATTTTTTCGATCAGTTCCCGTCGGTGCCAAGCATTGTATATCTCTCTCCCGCAGCTGTACATCTCTCTCTCACAGCTACCTGTCAACTGTCAATGTGTTTAGTACGAGTTTTTTAACGTTCTCGAAAGCGTAAAAGTTAGCCCAATTTTGTATGCAGTTAGAACAGCGCCCCTAGCGGCTAACGCAGGCAAACGATCCCATTCCATACAAATATGAGCTAACTTTTACGCTATCGAAAACGTTAAAAAACTCGCACTAAGCACACTGATCTCATGATACGGCACTAACATGTAAAGATATATATATCTTTACATATATGTATTTAAAAATAAAAAGCAAGAAAATATTTCATAAATTTAATTGCACTTATTTTAAATAACAAGTGAACTATATACAATATGTCTGATTTATACATTGTTTTATAAAATAAATTCATTGGGACAAGTTGTGATGTCACAGGTGAACAGTGAACAGAGGTTTAGTAGCAGGTCCAAATGAAGTAAAATCATGTTTGTATCCTGGTTGGTATACAAGCCAAAGGTGTTGTCCTTGGTCCGCGAGAAGTTCAATGATATCGTTACGTAGATATATGAACAGATGCCGGACTGCTTATTCGCTGATTGTAATAACACTTCTTTATAAAAATCGCGCCAATAGAGAAACGAATCTAAAATGGCGGCAGCGATCATGCGCTCTCGCTCTAAACTATTGCTGTCTATAGTCGCACACGGCGCGTACTGCGTGCAAAAAAAAAATCAGTTCTGACTTTGTTGTTGAGTTTTTTCGCTTTCGAGTTGGGCGACTTAGATGACTGGCACCAAAAGTGTCTACGGAAGTTGCATCCCAGATGAGACTCCCCCCCCTCTGCCGGGCATAAAGTAAAATACATTCTCATTTGTATTTTGAAGTGAAAACTTCTTTAGAATCGTTGTGATTTCAAACCGGATGCAACGGAAAAAACGACAGGTAAGAGACACAAATACAAAAATGTGTAGGATGAAGCCAGCAAAGAGCGAGACAGAAATATACATACTACTGGTGGTAGGACCTCTTGTGAGTCCGCACGGGTAGGTACCACCGCCCTGCCTATTTCTGCCGTGAAGCAGTAATGCGTTTCGGTTTGAAGGGTGGGGCAGCCGTTGTAACTATATTGAGACCTTACAACTTATATCTCAAGGTGGGTGGCGCATTTACGTTGTAGATGTCTATGGGCTCCAGTAACCACATAACACCAGGTGGGCTGTGAGCTCGTCCACACATCTAAGCAATAAAAAAAAAATAAAAAAACTTTTTCTATCTTTCTTTTTATTTGTTGACCCTTCCATCTGTCAGTGCAGGTACATAGATGCCATTTTCGATTCGTTTCTTTATTGACGCGGCTTGTAGTAACAATTGCACGTCGAACCCGACATTCCGCGCGTCGGCTAATCTCACTATGCGATACATTACGTGCACAGGAAGGTACATCAAGTAAATACATTTGTTGTCCCTAGCGACATAACACAGAGCCGCTGCTTGTTACAGGGTGCTCGGATATATGTTGTCAATTATAAAATAATTATTTTTTGCCTATATATGTATATATTATTATGCACGTCAAGACTAAAATGACCATATATACAAATATTATGCATTAATAAGTTTTATGTATAAATGATGACCCACAAAACAATACATCAAACACATTATTTACTTTGTATACAGGAACAATAAGACACATACTCATGAATCATCATAAAGAGACAAACTGTACAATGGCTTGTATTGACATGTCGTTTCTACAAGGGGCTGGCCACAGAAAACCCCACACTGCATGTTTGTTAATATCTGAACGGTTTCTAGTACACATTAAGGTGTAGGTGGTGAATCGTTTCAGCAGAGATGTTTACACATTGTGTAGTCTATATAATGTAAATTATGATTTAATTATGGACACACAGAAACCTAAATAGATATTTTTTATTTCATTTTTACATGTGTGTTTTGTCAGGGCTTTATTTGATAACAGTTGGATGAATTCTGATGAGCTAGTCACTAGCAGTTTGAGGATTAATAAATAATACAGAATAATCAAAATTAATGCTACCGGGCTAACACAGGAACACAATGGTTGTTAACACCAAACCAATGTGCTTTAGATTTCCAATTTTTTTTTCTCATATTTATACACAGAAAATGCACAAGCTTCTTCTTAGATGTAGGCAACAACCATTTATGATTATCTGATTACTGAAGTGTCCTGGTGGACATCATTAAGCAGTTGTGTAATATTCCTGTATAAAATCTCTACTTAGGCATGTACTTGTACAAAACTGCCCGTTTACCTTAAGACACTGCTTGTGTTCACTTGTCTTGTGATTGTAATGTGCCACTGTTTGATATGAAGTGGAGGTAATTGTCTGATACGAACACAATTTGTGTAATGCATAAAATCATTGCAAATTATTTGTCTGAAATTCAGAAATATGGGATTTCTTTTGAAACCATAACTTTATCAATTATCTCAACATAACTAAATTTATTTCAGTCAATTTGTTTGACTCTTTTCTTTTTCCCCCGTTTCCCGGGTATCATGATCTTACTCTTCCACTCCTCAGTACCGGCTGGGTCTTCTACTTGTACTATCTGTCCGGTGATGGGGTCAACAGGAAAAACACCCTCTGGAGTGATTTTCTTTTTAGCTGTATCAGTGCCATGTCTCCTCTTCATATGCTTATTGTAATTTGACCAGTTTGTGAACTCCATACTACAGAACTGACATGAATATGGCTTGGAGCCTGTGTGTTGCCTCTCGTGATTCTTCAAAATCTGTTTAAATCTAAATGCTTTGTTACAATATTGACAAATGTAGGGCATTGAGTCTGTGTGAACTATTTTGTGGGCGTTCAACTGATAAGGTAGTCTGAAGCATCGACCGCATTGTTCACAAGAGTAGGGCTTCACACCAGAATGCATTTCCACATGCCTTCTTAACATATTTGGAAAGAGGAATGATCTGTTGCAGATCCTACAGATATGAGGACGTATCTTGTCGTGTGTCATAATGTGTGACGTCAGCGTACCTTTATTATAGAACATCTTCCCACACCGATCACAAGTGTAGTCTCTCTTACGATTTATATTATGCAGTTTCATGTGATCTCGTAGACTGTTTGTGTTCTTATACACTTTCTTACATATACTACAGGTTAAGTCTTCAATAGTGATGGCAGTGCCTGGTTTCCTCTTCGGTTTACGTTTGGGTTTCATCAAGCTGTAGTCCTGTAGGTGTATTTCTAAATTGTGTTTATCATTAAGTATCTCACCACACAGTTGACACGCTATTTGAGACTTCTGAAAGTGTTGCTTGACATGACTACTAATTGTTTCGTCTCCTTGAAGCTCTGAGTCACAATAGTGACAGAAGTTTCTGGAAAGTATTTATTTAAGCAATTAAATTTTGATTTAATTAATTAAAGATTAGGCTTGGTTTTTTTATTGAACTTGACTAATTATGATGACCTAAAAAAATGAGCATTGTAATGATGTTTAAGTTCCGCTTTTCAAGACAATCAAGAGCATTAAATTAGGATTTTCTGTGTTACACGACCAGAAAATTAAGACTTATAGGCCAAGGCCCATTACAGACCTTGCCCTAAATGCCAAATATATTTTATCATAGAAGCTAGCTGTTGGTAATCTACACCTTCACACACACCACTACATCTACCAAGGTACCATCAACCTTGATATCGTATTAAATACCTGTTATATAAAAATATTAAAATTAAATTCTGCTAGCATTATAGCATAGCATTATAATTTGCGTAATTACTGGTGGTAGGACCTCTTGTGAGTCCGCACGGGTAGGTACCACCGCCCCGCCTATTTCTGCCGTGAAGCAGTAATGCGTTTCGGTTTGAAGGGTGGGGCAGCCGTTGTGACTATACTGAGACCTTAGAACTATATATCTCAAGGTGTGTGGCGCATTTACGTTGTAGATGTCTATGGGCTCCAGTAACCACTTAACATCAGGTGGGCTGTGAGCTCGTCCACACNAAAAAAAAAAAAAAAAAAATAGCATGCAATTTCTAAGTAAATATTAATCATTATAATTATTGAGGCTATCGGTTAATCTGTCAAGAGACAGTGGATATCTAAATTAATTATTACAACTTGCCAGTAGATTAAACTGTTTTTTTTCTTCTAACTTCTTTAACATTATCTTTTAAAAAATGACCTATTCTAAAATTAATAAAATAATTAAACATATAAATGTTACAAAAATACATTTGAATATAAAGTATTTTTACCTTAAACACTTTCTATGTTTTCTGACGTGTTTCACAAAAGCCATAAAGTCGTCCTTTCTTCCTATTTTACAATCAACACAGAACAGAGCTGAGCATCTGCCATGGACTAATTTGGAGTGTGACCTCAACATGTCTATGTTGATAAACTCTATATTACAGTGTGAACAGATCCAGGGGTACTGACTCCAACTCTTAATCGCCTTAGTTCCTACGTCCGACACATCCTTGGCGTATATAGTCATCTCCGGATCGAATGGGACCTGTAGGGCTGCCCCGATGATATCATGAACGTCTAACGTTGGATTAATTGTTTCAACTTCTTCTTTTGGCTCCACTTTGACTTCGACGGAATCGACCAAGGACTCATTCTCCTGGGCTATAGTTTCTAATTTAATGTCCACAGACTCGTTTAAACTAAGAAAATCATCGAAAGCGGAGTTTTGATCGTCGTCCGATAACTCGCATTTGTTGTCCTCTGATGTGCTAAACAAGCCAATTAAAACATCCTGGGCTTGTTTGACGCTTTGTAAAAACTCGTAAGCTTTGTTTAAAGACTCGTAACATATTAAACAAGCCGTTTTCGGTAGTGAATTCTTGTCAGAAACGTCGACGTACACAGCGTTAAGAAAGGCCAGTTTTAAGAGCACTTCTTCGTGTTTCTGACAGTCTGTTTGTAAGTTTAATAGTTTATCGGTGCTTTTAGATTCGGCGCAGAATCTGCAATATGATATTTCGATGTTCTCCATATTTTAATAACATAATTTAAGAAAATAAATTCTATACACAAACAAAACGTTTTCAGTAGAAGGTACCTATCAAAAAGATGACAAAGATGACTTTTTTGCTTAATTCCGAAATTGCACCGGCAAAGGAAACATAGCTTATACTATTGTCCTATTATTGTCACTTAACCCTGAATGAAGTATGAATAAATCGTATTTTAAATGGGAAGTTTTTGGCCGGAAAGCGAGGCGTGAAGTTGTGTAATTTGTTTTATTTTGTCTATTTAGTATTTCTTCAAGCTGAAATGTGTATCAACGGAGGTTTATTAAATGTTTAGTATTTGTGAAAGTGTACAAATGTGGGAAAATCAAACAAAGTTGCTGAACGTGACATCTCGGGATCCTTCAAAAAGTCCACTGAAAAAATCTCAGTAAATGACCACCATTTTACTGAAATTATATTTCATACCATACCATATCATTTCATTTCACTTCATATTATCATTTTTCATAAAAATAAGAAGATAAATTAAAATAAGAATTAGTATTATAAATGAAATCATATAATTGTAACATCTTTATTCCTCAGTTGTAACTTCATTCCGTGCATATGATTACATTGAGTACAGAATCATGAAGCGAAAAGATTCTGAATGGTAATGTAGAACGAGCTCACTGACGACATTTGGTGAATGAATTCAGTAATACGGACGATTTTGTCGAAGTCTACATTTTTAAATTTGTTTTTTTTTTCTAATTGTGTACCAACTGTACAAACTACTTGAAAACTCTACTAGTTTGACATCGTAAAGATGCTATTAGCTAGTAAGTGTAGTAAGTAGATTTTAGTCGATTTCTAAATTTAATCTTATGTAACAAAATAGTCATTTTTAGTTCCCGTAACAAAACATATTTCTAAATTCTTAAGCCGCTCTTATAGTTTCACTTCCATTAAACATGTTTAACTTTTCATCAGATTATTCCAAAATAATTTATAGCACTAGCAACTCGAAAGTTATTATTGATTTTGAATTTCCATGCAGTGTTGTAGGACCTTTAGTGTTTATATTTTCGTGATTATTTTATTTATACGCGATGTGTTGTTTTAAGTAGTTTTGGAATAAGGGGAAACATAATTTCATGAACATGGCTAACAACATAGCACTAGATAATGTCCAAAAATCCCATTGCCGTTTTTGTGCCGAAAACAAAGCCGAAAACGAGCTATACGTTTTGACAAGAAACGAAGAATTAAATGATCGAATCATGAAGATCATTGAATCCCTAAAAATTGATTTTGTTGATTTATCTAACAGTAAGCTGCCAAGATGCGTTTGCAGAGGGTGTTACGCCTTTTTAGAAACGGCAGATGATTTTTTTACGAAAGCGAGAAATTCTCAACCCCTTTTGAGTGCAATGTACGAGAAAGAAAATATTCCAGAAATGACTGTTGAAGTCAAAACCGAATCGTTCGACATTGAAACCGAAGATCTATGCGAAGACGCCGATGTCGAGAGGAGGAACAACAATGAAGTTCTCGATGATCTCAATGTTAATGAATTACAGATTACACCACAGCCGCTGGTTGACGTCTTTGTGTATTCGTGGAAATCGTACAAGTGGAAATGCTTACATTGTTCTGTTTCTTTTGACTCAATGAACGACTTGAGGAACCACAGTAAATTTGACCATAAGAAATGCTTTGGTTTTAAATGCGCAGACTGCGATGATGGATTTAACACGTTCAGTACATTTATCGAGCATGTTAGAGGGCATCGGGAAGACCTTAGGTATATTTTTATTTATTACAAGCGGCCCGCACCGGCTCCGCTCGGGTGTTTAACAAAAATTTCAACGATGTTTGACGTTGTTTTATTTTTTAAATAAGAGAACACTCATTGCGCCATAACTATAATAGTTAGCCATATGCTGTCGCGACACTTTTTGTAAATAATAATGTGTTCTACAAAGTCGTAGTACATTATTTTATTCTATCATCAATAGTTTTCCCAGGGCACGCGATGTAAAGAATATTTTAGGTAATTTTTTTACACCTTGGGTTACATTATTGGAGTTTTAGTAAGGATCCCTAATTTTGTAGCTTCCAAACAGTGAAAGAATTTTTTAAATCGGTTTAGAAGTTGCGGAGCCTATTCAATACAAACAAACAAACAATTCTTTCCTCTTTATAATATTATTAAGTATAAGTATTTATTTAGTATAGATGAGTTTTTTTATTATGTAAACACCTGTTGAGGTTTGAGCGGGAAAATAGAGTAGTGGTGTGACTGTCATTGACAAGTCGCGTTGGCCTAATTGAGATTACGCCCGGTGTATTCATATCCTTAACATAGATAATAATACACTTAATACTTAAGATTACTTAAATTTAAATTCTATGCCGGATCTGCAAGCGGGTTCCAATTTAACTAATTAAAAACGTATTTGACATACGTTTTTCCAACTGTATACATATTTGAGTTAACTTTTATGTTACCGAAAACGTTAAAAAACTCGCATTAAGCACACTGTATTGTAATTAGTACCCGCACTGGTAGAAGTCACATCTACCTACTTCTGCCACCCAGCGATTATGTGTTCCAGCTTCTTCTGGCTAAGGTTATTTAAATTATACGTAATGATTCAGTAATATTTTGTGAGATTTAAATTTTTTGGAGTTTACTCCTTTAGAATCGATTTACATATATAGGCCCGGGGTATGAAAATTATGGGGACCAAAATCGTACTAGCATGTCACACGAAATGCGTTATGCGCCTGATTGCGCATGTCACACGAAATGCGTTATCGCAGGTGACGCCGGGCTGCTGCGCCGGCAGTCCGCCACAAAGCCTCGTACTGATCGCGCGTTTCTCTCATTATTGTATTTTCATATATTTGTTAGTCGTTTGTTTTGTGTCTCGTTAATTTGTTAATAATCTGTAGTGTATCGTGTTGTCGTAATATAGAACTATTTCTCGTATTGTTTCGTTTAATTTTTTATATCCAGTAAACTCCAGTCGTGCGTCGGAGCGGACACACACACTTTTTTTTTTGCTTAGACTGGTTTTAAATGGTTACCAGAGTCCACCAGACTTTAACAACGTAAGTGTGGCTACCTCAAGACACGAGTACCAAGCTTCGATTCTATAACACAACTATAGTGGGACCTTACATAATAATATATTTGGAACAGAGCAAGTCCTTAGTTTCTTGTCGATTGTTTTCAGTGGGATACTGGGTTCTAATGCAGCGCCCATGACGATTCAATGTCTGAAAGGCCAAATGAAACAGATTTCATTTGATTTTGGGTCTTTTGTTATATTATTATTTTTATTGCTTAGATGGGTGGACGAGCTCACAACCCACCTGGTGTTGAGTGGTTACTGGAGCCCATAGATATCTACCACGTAAATGCGCCACCCGCCTTAAGATATAAGTTCTAAGGTCTCAAGTACAGTTACAACGGCTGCCCCATCCTTAAACCGAAACGCATTACTGCTTCACGGCAGAAATAAGCAGGGTGGTGGTACCTACCTGTGCGGACTCACAAGTGGTCCTACCACCAGTTCTCGAGGCAATCAACAAAATTCACGCTGCCATAATTTTATTGATGTAAAACATGTTTTGCTGTCTAGGCATAGTAGCGTAGCGGTATTTATTTCGGTGATCAAGGTATTTAAATAAAAAACCAATTCCTCAGAAATTACTGTCCGTATTGCAACAAGAGGTTCGACGATGCCGGCCAATGTATCGCGCATTTAACCGAGCACGGGATCAGCGAGGCCACAACCTGCCCCTACTGCGGCGAGATATTCCCTGCGACAGACCTCCTAGACACCCACAAGTCCATATACAAGATGGTTGAGATCCCTGAAGCCGTGCCCCCAGCGCCGACCAAGGAGCGCCCTCCAAAAGTTGAGTACAAAATTCGCAAGGGCTGGATGAGGTATAAGTGGACTTGCCAGGATTGTTTCAAGGGCTTTGAAGGTGTCGTGCCTCTGAGGGCTCACGTGCAGAAAGAGCACAAGAAATGCTTCGCCATAAAGTGTATGGACTGCAACAGAAACATGAGGAACTATGCTAAGTTCGTAGAGCACGTCCACCAGCACCAGCCGTCTCTGAAGTAAGTAGTATCGTAGGGAGCGTCTTTGGGCGGGATTTAAACAAAATGTCAAGAACTAATTTTAACTAATAGAACTGCCGCATTCTTCTATTTTACTGTTGGTGGGACCTCTTGTGAGTCCGTGCAGGTAGGCACCACCGCCCTGCCTATTTCTGCCGTGAAGCAGTAATGCGTTTCGGTTTGAAGGGCAGGGCAGCCGTTGTAACTATACTGAGATCTTAGAACTTATATCTCAAGGTGGGTGGCGCATTTACGTTGTAAATGTCTATGGACTCCAGTAACCACTTAACACCAAGTGGGCTGTGAGCTCGTCTACCCATGTAGGCAATAAAAATTACGCTGACTGACAGGCTTAGAACCTTAGTAATCTTCTTTAGGAATTAACCGCTAGCTATTAATTGAGTAAAACCAGAGAGTTCTGTCTTCGTTTCCAGAGAGTTCTGTCAGTTCTGCAACAAAAGAATTCCCAGCGAGAAGAAGTTGAAGGCCCACATCGAGGAGCACACGTCGGGTCCGCAGGCGCCGTGCTACGGCTGCGGACAGATCTTCGAAGACAACAAGATCTTGAAGAAGCACATGCTTGAGTATGACGCCCCCGCGCCGCCCAAAGCGCTGCAAGGGCGGGACAGGTCCTGCGACCAGTGCGGCAAGGTGCTGGCCACGCCGGCCCGCCTCAGGACCCACAAGCTCACCCACGACCCTGACAGGCCGCGCAGCTTCATCTGCGACGTCTGCAACAAGGGCTTCCAGAGCAAAGAGAATTTGCGATGCCACAAGAGACTACACGGGACTAAGCGGCACGTCTGCCGGATCTGTCAGCGGGCCTTCTCCCTGCAGCTGGCGCTGCTGGAGCACCTGTCCAAGCACAGCTCGTTCAAGCAGTTCGAGTGCGACCACTGCGGCAAGAGGTTCTGGTCGAAGAACCGGCTGCGGCCGCACCTCAAGTGCCACGAGGAGGTCAAGCAGTTCGTCTGCAAGACCTGCGGGAAGGGGTTCAGGTTCAACAACCTGCTTGTCGCGCACGAGCGCCAGCACACGGGCACGAGGCCGCATGTGTGCGCGCTGTGCCGCCGCGCCTTCACCATCAGGCCGCTGCTGAACAAGCACATGATGGCGGTGCACGGCACCACGCTGGTGCAGCACGAGGCAGCCACTAGGACCAGCGGGGACCAGGGGCGCTCCAAATAAAGGGGTTCATGTTCGCGAGCTTGTCTTTGTTACTTCCTACTCCCAAATGAATGAATGAATGACAGTAATGAATGAATAAATGAATGAATGAATGAATTATTTTATTTCAGACAACAACAAGTCCATATGTGTACATAGTATCATTGAAACATACTTAACAGTAACAAAACCAATCAAAAAAGATACATTTACTAAAAATAATTATTAGTTGAATACATTTCAAATATTCCATTCAACTGATACTTACTTCGAACCAACCATTATTATCTATATATTAATATGTGAAGGAAAAACTTTGTATCCCTTTTTACGAAAATTGCGCGGACGGAGGAGTATGAAATTTTCCACACTTATAGAGAATATAGAGAAGAAGTGCACAATGCTAATATTTTTTTAAAATAATGCATAAAAGATACATTAAAACAATAAAGAAAACATTACACACACTACATACCATGTATTTGACGCACACACGCATGCATACTATTTATTGTCAAGCTTTTGTTCTTGACGTCTGTTGTCAAATTGAGAATAGATTATATATTGTTTGTCTTTATTAATATTTTTTATAGTGTAGTCTTGGCGAAATTTGTAATTATAGAAGTATAAAATACAATCATAATAGTGTACAAACATACAATTCCAATTAATTATAGTCGAATTTCGACTACTGCAGGACCTCTAGTTATTATTTAGTCCGCAAGTGAACCATGATGCAATGGTTCAAGTACCGACAATCATGTCATAAAGTAATGTAATTACACATAAATAAATATAAGTTAACGTATACTTTTATTTGTCTTTCAATCTGTACATGTTCCGCCTTTGTCAGCTGACTGTGGACCTAGCAGCTAGGAGCCAGCCATCCCAATTGTCCAAGTAGATTCTGGACTCGAGGACTCTCTCGAATCCTTGGTCCTTTGTTCGTTTCTGTAAGCTGTAGGCGCGTCATGACCTGAAACTAAAAGGATGTGCTCTTGCAGGGACACGTGGCGTCAACGAATGTTGGTGGTCCATTTGTTTAGTTATGTATTGCCTAAATGGTTGGATGAGCTCACAGCCGACCTACTGCTCTAATGGTCCCCAGAGCCCATAGCTCAACAACGTCAACGCCGATATCTAAATTGAAACAGGAAAGATTTCAGTATAGTACAACAGCTGCTCCACCCTGCAAACCAAAACGCATTATTGCTTCACGGCAGAAAAAAGCGGAGTGGTGATGCCCGTGCGGACTGGCAAGACGTCCTACCACCAGTAATTACGCAAATTATATTTTGCCTTTTTTTTATTTATTGCTTAGATGTGTGGACGAGCTCACAGCCCACCTGGTGTTAAGTGGTTACTGGAGCCCATAGACATCTACAACGTAAATGCGCCACACACCTTGAGATATAGTTCTAAGGTCTCAGTATAGTCACAACGGCCGCCCCACCCTTCGAACCGAAACGCATTACTGCTTCACGGCAGAAATAGGCGGGGTGGTGGTACCTACCCGTGCGGACTCACAAGAGGTCCTACCACCACGTGCCTATAACCGCATCGGAATCGCGACCCACTGAAAAGATCCGGCGAGAAATTCAGTGGGTTGGGTCTGTGGACTGGGTTGCTCGTCGAACTCTTCGTTTTTTGGTGAGAACTGGTTTGCCTGACATCTAGCGGGCGCTACGATCAACTGCGAAGTGATTGCAAACTGGATTGTGTGCAACTATATACCAATAGATGGCGCTACTTGTGCGTTTCTAAATTACAATGTGAGGCGTAATATCATGTAATGTTGACAACGTGCTGATATCGAAATGTATTTAAATTCGTCGTGGCTTAAAGGATATGATGTCCATTATATTCCTATAGAGCGATGCGGCTGTGCGGACCATAGATAATACACATAAATTAGTTATAGATAAGCACACGAGCACTCGACAAAAATGTTTACGGGCGTTGGCCACTAGATGACTTCGCTTTGATTAGTTTCTCATTGCTCCTGTAGCCTGTAGATGGCAGTAACATATTACCTATCCTGTATTTTATTTTTGATGAAGGATTTTGTAAATTTTCAGAAACCACAAATTGTTAAAATTTAATCAATTTGTCTATTACAAATAAAGACTTGTATGATTTCTTAATTTTGTTTTTCTTTGTTTAGTCATAATAATTAAATGCCGTAACTTTAACAACATATAAGTTTAGGGGCATCTGCTAAAATATGTCGTTAGTTTCCATAAAAAAAAAAAACTATTTGTCTTAAAGTATCGCAGTTTCAGGGCTCAATGTGCTTAGTGCGAGTTTCTTAACGTTCTCGATAGCGTAAAAGTTAACTCAATTTTGTATGCAGTTGGAACAGCGCCCCTAGCGGCAAACGTTCGCAAACGATCCCATTCCATACAAATATGAGCTAACTTTTACGCTATAGAGAACGTTAAAAAACTCGCACTAAGCACACTGGTGCGGACTTCGCAAATCAGAGGCAGGCTAATTTTTTTAATGTATCACGTACTTAATACATACTTAGGAATGACTTCCACAATGAAGAAATAACATCGTTTAATAATAATCAAATAAAAAAATTATAATTTGCTTAATGTTTGGTGGTAGAGCGCACGGGTAGGTACCACCAGCCTTCCTAGCTCTACCAACAAGCAACAATCAGTTCCGATTTGAAGAGTGGGGTAAACCTTATAAATACGTATCTCATTAGACAAATTGGTACCTGTGTTTCGGATTGGAATCGGCACAGTCGCATGCTCGATAAGAATGCACCAGGCGTCTTATAGTTTAGGCTGTGACGACTTTAATACTGAGGCTTTAGAACTCATTTACTGGTGGTAGGACCTTTTGTGAGTCCGCGCGGGTAGGTACCACCACCCTGCCTATTTCTGCCGTGAAGCAGAAATGCGTTTCGGTTTGAAGGGTGGCGCGGCCGTTATAACTATACTTGAGACCTTAGAACTTATATCTCAAGGTGGGTGGCGCATTTACGTTGTGGATGTCTATGGGCTCCAGTAACCACTTAACTTCAGGTGGGCTGTGAGCTCGTCCATGCACCTAAGTAATAAATAAAATAAAAAAAACTCATGTCATGCAAGGTGGGTCGTGGCATTTACGTTGCTGATGCTTTTGGGCTCCGGTAACCACTTAACACAAAGTGATCCGGTGGTTCGTTCACCTATTTAAATTAAAAAAATGTCTGGATTTTCTGTCGAGGTGAGTCCCCTGAGTGTCTAGGCAGCTCTGAAGTATGTTCTAGTCTGAGCTTTGCAGCATACGACCACTACTTTCGGATTTGACGAAGTACTGGTAGGACCTCTTGAGAGTCCGCGCCAGGTACCACCACCCCTTCTATTTCTGCCGTGAAGCAGTAATGCGTTTCGGTTTGAAGGGCGGGACAGCCGTTGTAACTATACTGAGACCTTAGAACTTATATCTCAAGGTGGGCGGCGCATTTACGTTGTAGATGTCGACGGGCTCCAGTAACCACTTAACACCAGGTGGGCTGTGAGCTCGTCCACCCATCTAAGCAATAAAAAAAAATCAGCTTCGTCATTAAAAAACCACTGAAGCGCTAATATAATTTATTGAAAACTACAAACAATCGATGTTAAGATAAACATATATTTTAACAACAAAAAAAACATAGTTTCTACTTTAAATAATTAAAACTTAACTTATTCTAATAATGCTAACAGAAATCAATAACAAATAATGATATTATCAAGTTAAATTACTACTTTTTCGTTTATTATTAACATATTAATACTAAATTACATTGTTTTATATATTATGTATATTCTTTTTGGCAATCTGATTTTGTAATTCAGTGGTTACAAATTTTAAGTAATAAGAATGTGCCAGTCAGCTACGATATGCGATTTTAAGACATTCTAAACTAGATTATTTTGATAGTGAAGGTGTAAATAAACATATTACTTACAGTATTGAAAGCATGTGCGCTATACCACTGGCTGATTCACCCTAATTGCAAAATGAAAAAGGCGGGAAGGTAAATTGCTTGCATACAATAAAATGAAAATATGAAATGACAGCCCTCTATAATAATATATTGACATAATACAATAAAACTTATTAAAGCTACGAAGACATTGTTAATTTTGAAATAAGGAATTAATGATAATGAAAATATTTGAATTCAATTTGTAATTTTACATGACGCTATCAGACTAAGAGGTTGCCCAATAAATAGTATGTGTATTTTTAGGTGTTCATGTTTAGTATATTTTTGTTCAATGGGAATATAATTAAGATATTGAGGCGCTTATTGATGTCCGATAAACTTTCGTATTGTATACATCTTTAATGAAGTATGAGTGTTGCTCCCCGCACTAACTTAAAGCCCCTTCAGGTTATTCAATCCCGATTCTGCAGGATAGCCGTCGGAGCACCATGGTTCCTGAGGAACGTGGATCTCCACGATGACCTGGAGCTCGACTCTGTCAGTCAGTATCTACAGTCGGCATCATTGCGCCATTTCGAGAAGGCGGCACGACATGAGAACCCTCTTGTCGTGGCCGCTGGAAACTATATACCCGATCCTGTAGACAGAATGGTAAACAGTCGACGTCGCCCTAAGCACGTCAATACGGATCCTCCCGATCCATTAACGGTGCTTTTAGGCATCACAAGCACCGGTCACCGTCTTCGCCGAACCCGTCGCTTGCGACGAAGGGCTCGATGAGCGAATTAACACATAGACACAGCCCACTGAGTTTCTCGCCGGATCTTCTCAGTGAGTCGCGTTTCCGATCCGGTGGTAAATTCTGCGAAGAACTACTCTTGCTAGGGCAAGTGTTAGCATCACTCCGGTTTGAGCCCCGTGAGCTCACCTACACGTTAGGGTGAAGCTGAAATAGCCTCTCAAGGCTACCAGCATAGGTAGGGAAAAAAAAAGAGTGTTGAAATGTTCGCTTCAGTTATGTTTCAGTATGAAAACATTAATGAACTTAAACGCCATTTACGTACTAGCTATTATAACTATATTATTATAATCTAAAACAAGAGTTTTTTAGGTTAGGTGTTAGCAAGATATTAGATGAGTATGTTATATACCAGTAAAGAACACTACAAATGGTAATATAATAATATCAACCGCTTATTTGATTGATCACGGTAATTCTATGTAGAACTATGTATATAAAATAAAGTGATCAAAATCGATTTAGGTTTGATGTGTTATTCACAGCGAGACATCAAGACTGTACGTTTTCAAATATTCACCCAGCTAGTATTAAAAATATATGTATTTTACGGTAAATCCTTAACATTAAATATTTATAAAATCAATCATATTAATAATATGTAATAATTGTGGAATGGAAAGCATAATGACTTGCCTACAGTTGTAAAATTTATTCTTAGACGCGTAGAGGCGCTCACGGTTCATTAGGTCTTAAGAGGTTAATACACCCTCTAGAAATGACAGCGTGAATGTCAACCACCTTGAGACTTGAGGTCTGTGTCTCAATCGTATAGTAGTTACGCCAATTTTTTTTTTTGGGTTATTTTTATTACTAGAGACATTAGATACATGTTGACTTATTAATAGTTTAGTCTAAATACTACTGTTATAATTGAACTCTGTGACAACCAGAGCCATCTCTTGGCAAATAGCGGAGCCGCATTTCCAACCAAAAGTACATGACATTTTTAGTATTTGCATGATAAATTACAAGGCAAATATATTATATAGTTAATTATGTTTGTTATACCAAATACCATTTATCATAATATTAATAATAATATGTTATAATGACATCTTTCTGTAAAAAATCTGATTCGGTTACCGTTATCATGAGAAAATTAAATAAATGTTTTATTGAAAGCTTTTAATAATCTCGAATGAAATAAATGAACCTTCGCATTTTCATGTTTCCGACATTTTTATTGTAATAATTACAGCAACACCGCACAACAAGTTCTCGACATACGGAGCCCGCTCGTGAATTTGTGTCCGGCTAATTGTTATAAATAAAAAGGTTTTCATGATTTTTTCTAGATTCGTGGTTGCACACTAACGTAATTTTATTGCATTTTAGGCACGGAAGGCATCGTCTTAACTCTGTCCTTGGCATTGCTGACGATTATGTTATCGTCAACATTGCAATCCAGGATTCTTCGATATTGCTCGCTCCGGGCATTTCAATATTGCAATAAATGTTACGTTATAATACTCCCTGTGAAAAGGGATATTTGAGTCGTCTATTATCAAAGGTGGCAATCTGTGCATTTGGACAAAAAAATGTTATTGATATGTCAATACAGATTGATTTGAATATAATCGTCTCCTTCAAAGAATACGGTTCAAAACCTGCATTAAATAAAGGTTAATACTTAACCTGTTATTTATCTAAGATGTCGTTCAGAAGAGTTTTGTGACTGCCAATGGANATGTTACCGAAAACGTTAAAAAACTCGCATTAAGCACACTGTATTGTAAGTAGTACCCGCACTGGTAGAAGTCACATCTACCTACTTCTGCCACCCAGCGATTATGTGTTCCAGCTTCTTCTGGCTAAGGTTATTTAAATTATACGTAATGATTCAGTAATATTTTGTGAGATTTAAATTTTTTTTTGCTTAGACTGGTTTTAAATGGTTACCAGAGTCCACCAGACTTTAACAACGTAAGTGTGGCTACCTCAAGACACGAGTACCAAGCTTCGATTCTATAACACAACTATAGTGGGACCTTACATAATAATATATTTGGAACAGAGCAAGTCCTTAGTTTCTTGTCGATTGTTTTCAGTGGGATACTGGGTTCTAATGCAGCGCCCATGACGATTCAATGTCTGAAAGGCCAAATGAAACAGATTTCATTTGATTTTGGGTCTTTTGTTATATTATTATTTTTATTGCTTAGATGGGTGGACGAGCTCACAACCCACCTGGTGTTGAGTGGTTACTGGAGCCCATAGATATCTACCACGTAAATGCGCCACCCGCCTTAAGATATAAGTTCTAAGGTCTCAAGTACAGTTACAACGGCTGCCCCATCCTTAAACCGAAACGCATTACTGCTTCACGGCAGAAATAAGCAGGGTGGTGGTACCTACCTGTGCGGACTCACAAGTGGTCCTACCACCAGTTCTCGAGGCAATCAACAAAATTCACGCTGCCATAATTTTATTGATGTAAAACATGTTTTGCTGTCTAGGCATAGTAGCGTAGCGGTATTTATTTCGGTGATCAAGGTATTTAAATAAAAAACCAATTCCTCAGAAATTACTGTCCGTATTGCAACAAGAGGTTCGACGATGCCGGCCAATGTATCGCGCATTTAACCGAGCACGGGATCAGCGAGGCCACAACCTGCCCCTACTGCGGCGAGATATTCCCTGCGACAGACCTCCTAGACACCCACAAGTCCATATACAAGATGGTTGAGATCCCTGAAGCCGTGCCCCCAGCGCCGACCAAGGAGCGCCCTCCAAAAGTTGAGTACAAAATTCGCAAGGGCTGGATGAGGTATAAGTGGACTTGCCAGGATTGTTTCAAGGGCTTTGAAGGTGTCGTGCCTCTGAGGGCTCACGTGCAGAAAGAGCACAAGAAATGCTTCGCCATAAAGTGTATGGACTGCAACAGAAACATGAGGAACTATGCTAAGTTCGTAGAGCACGTCCACCAGCACCAGCCGTCTCTGAAGTAAGTAGTATCGTAGGGAGCGTCTTTGGGCGGGATTTAAACAAAATGTCAAGAACTAATTTTAACTAATAGAACTGCCGCATTCTTCTATTTTACTGTTGGTGGGACCTCTTGTGAGTCCGTGCAGGTAGGCACCACCGCCCTGCCTATTTCTGCCGTGAAGCAGTAATGCGTTTCGGTTTGAAGGGCAGGGCAGCCGTTGTAACTATACTGAGANACCGCGCTTCCTGGCCCTACGGCACGCACCTACACTGCCTCATCGCGCAGCATTCAAGCTCAGTCTCGACTCACCGCAGACTTCGAGCAGCACTGGCGACAATCACGCAGCATTCAAGCTCAGTTTCGACTCACCGCAAACTTCGAGCAGCACTGGCACTTGCAAGCTAATCTCAGCACGGACAACGATAACTAAAAATGACACGACCTTCGATCTCGGAGGGGAGTGATGTGGCGGGTAGCCATAATACAACGCAAGATAATTGACAGATGCCTGAATCTCGCTTACGACATTTTCAAGATAAAGCGCATATATACAAGTTCCGAACAACAACATTCGGACCGTCGGTCTACCGAGCAATATCACCTGCTCGGTGGAAGATCTTGCCTTTGTCGTATATACCTACAAGACCACGTAGCATTTCACCCCTCAATACACATATATTTGTAATTAGTAGTACTTATGTATCTGTGGTAAATGTGACAAAATAATGTCGAGTGTTTGAAAAACAAGCTGAACGCCACATAAATTGCTATTTATTAACTACGCTTATTGCATTTATTGACCACTAGCTGTAGAGACGACTCTACATTCAAGGAAAAGTGTCAGTGTGGTGTCCCGTGGAAATGAATTGTTTTTTCGGGATTGTTAATGTCGCTCTTTTCAACAAGATCCTACAAAACGTTCAACTACTACCTGTTCATAGATTTAAGAAAACTGTCAAGGAACGTTTGTGCAACATGGCACATTATAAAGTTAAGGATTTTTTACTAGATGGCACTACGTGGGAATAAGGCGTTCGCTCCTGGCCTTTTCATTTTTCATTATTATTATTATTTATTTGAATTCTATTTTTTGACTTGTTTTTTCGTATTATGTAAATATGTTTTCTTATTTAAAAAAAAAAGAAAATATTTGATAAAATCCAAAAAAAAAAAGGGCCGCTGAGTTTGTTTCGCCGGTTTTTTTTTTTTTTTTTTAAACAGAGCACAAAAACCATGAACTTTGATCAATCCTGTTGTGTATTTACTTCGACCAGCAATAGAAAGTGTATTTTAGTATGAATACCAATAGTCGCGGTTTTGGCACGTGGTGACCATAATGAAACAATTTCAAAACCGGGACTTTTTTTTATTGCTTAGATGGGGACGAGCTCACAGCCCACCTGGTGTTAAGCGGTTACTTACGGTTACCTTGAGATATAAGTTCTAAGATCTCAATATAGTTACAACGGCTACCCTAACCTTCAGACCGAAACGCATTACTGCTTCACTGCAGAAATAGGCAGGGCGGTGGTACCTACCCGCGCGGACTCACAAGAGCTCCTACCACCAGTTCACAAGAGGTCCTACCACCAGAGTCTTAACCGGATTTAGAAAAATTTGACAAGACACCCAGATAATCCTTATTTATTATTATTGTTATTGACGGGCATATGAGCTCACTGTCCGCCTGGCTTTAAGCAGTTACCGGACCTCCGGCCGTTAACATTCACATTCACCATGAAACAAAGATCGAAGCCATATTCAATTGGATATCTTTCGGAAACAAAATGGCCCTTCCTCCTAGTATGATCTCAGAACATATCCATCAGCTCTTGCAATCTCTATGCTCTGAACGCGTTGCGCCGACACAGAATTGCTTGTAACAATTAATTAAATTGATCGTCGCGTTACAATTAATCTCAGACGTAGACTTGTGAAGGAAAGTGACTTGGCAATAGATGATTACGCGGAAAATATTTCTGCCAGCCTATTTCTGCCGTGAAACAGTAATGCGTTTCGGTTTGAAGGGTGGAGTAGCCGTTGTAACTATACTGAGACCTTAGAACTTATATCTCAAGGTGGGTGGCGCATTTACGTCGTAGATGTCTATGGGCTCCAGTAACCACTTAACACCAGGTGGGCTGTGAGCTCGTCCACCCATCTAAGCAATAAAAATAAATAAAACATAAATATATGAATAAATGCAAATGCTGAGTTTCTTTGCGATCTTATCCAGTGATGGGACTATCCTACGAACCAATGATGAGATCATGATTATTTGAGAGTCCATTAAAGACCTATATAAGTATGTAAATCAATCATCTGGTTCTCATTTTGATAGGATAAAGGGAAGATCTTCCACGGAGCGGGTGTGGTATAGCTCGGTAGACTGAGGGTCCAAATGTTGTTGTTCGGAACTTTAGGTATGCAGTCTTGGAAATGTCGTTAGAGAGATTCAGGCATCTGTCATATATATTATCCTGTGCTTTATGATGACTACCCGCTACACCACAGCAGAGGAAATACAAGCTTGGGGTCATGTCTGCTTGTGACTTTTTCCAGGTGGTTAAAGTTATTACAAAGTAGAATGAAAACATTTCGGAGCTTCTTCTTCGAGTCGTAGTTATAATTAGAATAATTACCACGTTTTGAGTATGGAAAATTAATCAGTCGTTAGCAAAACGTTCAAGTAGAAGTTCAAGTTCAAGTGCAAGTGCAAGTGCAAGTGCAAGTTCAAGTACATGTACAAGTTCAAGTACGTGGACTGTAATGTGTCCGAAACTTCGGAATGAATGAAAGCACTAACTATGAAACCGTAAATAAAGCTTTATGTCTTTGTTTGGCTACGTACAAGTTTGTATACAAATTAAGTTTACTGATTAATCAATGAAAGAATTTTCCTTTTTCATTGTAACAATTTACCTAAATTGAATGTAATAAAAAATATTACATGTCTGTTACGTTTGTAGTTCTATGATGTGAAGTGAGTTTATTGGTTATTGTCCTAGTTTTTAGACATCGTTCAGGTTTGTCTAACTAGATACATTTGTTTTTATCAGTGTCTAAGTGCATATCTAGTTTCAAAGGGTAATCCGGTGAGTGATATTTTTAATCATAGGATGTAAGAAGACTCTTCACTTTGACTGCAAGCCGTTTAGTTTATCGTAAATCGGCCTAGTGTAGTCTGTTTTTTTAAAGGGATTTTGTGACCTTATTATAATTTATATTCTTAATTTTATGTGCAATGATAACATGGAGTAAAATTAAATGAAATGAAGATGATCAATTTGAGATATTAATCAACTGGGATGAAATATAATCTCAATAAAATGGTGATCATTTACTGTGATTTTTTCAGTGGGCTTTTTAGAGGATCCCAAGAAGTTACGTCCAGCGGCTTTGTTTCATTTGCCCACATTTGTGCACTTTCACAGATTTTAAACAGTCAATAAACCATCGTTATTACACATTTAAACCCGAAGAAACACTAAAATATAGACAAAATGTAACAAATCACACAATTTTAACCCTTTTTTTTTTTTTTTTCGCGTTCCCGCCAAAAAGTTCAGTATAATCTGTACGCGAGAATTTGTCATAGTTTGTTTTTGGCATAGAATGTACACGCCCTCAAATACATTTTGTATGTATTTCTGATTATTTTATTTTGTATTTTTACATTTTACGTGTCGCGGTCGTCGGTACTTAAATGTATCGATAACATAAAACTCGAGATTAAGTCGTAAAAATAATTACAATGGTAATCACTATTTGCGTTACTATTAATTTTGGCCAATGATGTCGTGGACCCAGCTAATATTATGTTTCACTATGTGTTCTTGATAATCACTATATAATACTAAGAGAATTTACTTGAATGATTTTTAAAACAAAATATATGTAGATTATTCGTAAATACACATTAAAAAAATATTATCTTCTCTAGCAAGAACTAAAACTATTTTTCTTTCTAGTTAAGATGTTGCATTATCTTTTGTCCTTGTGTAAACAATAGGTTTGCTAATTCTCAAGTTAATTGGGCGTCTTATCATCAAAATAGCGTTTACAGATTCCTTTAAGGGATGTGAATTGAGATTGATTCAATAAATGAAAACAGTTTCTGTCTGGTCGGCTATGTTATCTACACGTGTCCAGTTCTAGCGGTTTTTGATAAAGAAATCGGCATCAACTGTTGAGACGCACAACTGCCTGTCAAGAGCCATTGACATTGACAAAACAAATTGGACTTTAATACATAAGCGACCAGTTTATTCGTTTTTCTTTATTAACTCGACCCGAGCGATTGTTACCGCCAATTTATGTTATGTGCTTATGTTTTTTTTTTCTTAAACAAACAGAAGATTTCGAAGTTTCTCGATAATTCTCACTATTGTAAAGAGAATGCCATTTTCTTACGTGAACAACATAGATACTTACATAATAATTAAAAGAGCGGGAATCTGTGACATTTCACAAAAAATCCGTTTCACGCAGCCAATTACTAAAGCACATAAAACTGTGCTTAGCAGCTATTTAAAAACTAGACAATACTATCTGCTAATTAAGAAAAAACTGACATTAATTCTTTACATACACATTTAAGTAATTCTAATTATATTAACCAGGTAATAGGTATTATCAGCTACATCCTACGACGATACAAATATCCAAAAATTGCCAAATTTAGGGAGTCCAAACAAATAATTGACTGTTAGGATTAGGGAGATAGGATTAATTAAAACAAAATAAAACCAAAAATAAATGAAAATAAAATTGTAATAAATGAGAGAACAGTGTGACAGTCAAACCTAATTTAAACAGAGCGTGTCTTAAGCAAGTAATAAGTATAATACTCTATATGTTTAAATTACCATTATAATAACTACAATTAATATTGTCGTTCGCGCAGTACTTTATAATATACAAACATGATAACAATTAGTATCCTTCTTACTTTTATAACCTACGAAACGTGCATAATGTTATATTACTAGTTAAATAAGATAACTAAAAGAAGCATGGAGTATTATAACTCCTGTGATAATTCATTTAAGATAGATGCATTTCAAGACAAAAGCAAGTACAATGTTTTAGAATTTAAGTAAGTGAAAACTAGAGTAGTCTTTATTGAACACGGGCTCCATGCTGTAATGAATAATGTCAACGGATGACATGGTATTTGACACGTCTATTGACAAGCTGTCATGATAAAATTTTGACAACGTGGTTCGGACTAATTACTGAACGCGAGATCTCCAGAAATACCTATAGACTCTTTGGATCGCCCATTATCTATCTATGATATATAATTGTCAGGATATACATTGCAGCCATAAAAAAAACGTATTGAATTCATTTAATTAACTGAATATGAAAAGTTTGAGAAGTACTGGTTGTTTTAAACCTTTGTCTAACATGAACAATTTCAAAGCTATTCGTTGGAGAATACTTATTAAAAGAATTTAATTTTAATGGTTTAATTTTTATAAATGTGTAAAGGTGTACGGATGCTTTGAAAAATTGCATTTTAGGGATACCATAAAATGTACAACAAACAATAGTTAATCAATTAAAAAGCACAGGAATTAATCTTGTAAATAAAAATGGCAAATACTTTTAAATGTAATCTGGCCGTCTGGTGTAGTGGTAAGTGACATGGTCACTACACAAGGGGGTCGCGGGTTCGAATCCCGCCAAGGGAAGATATTTGTATGATAAATATAAATGTCTTTTCCAGGGTTATGGATGTATATTAAGTATATGTATGTGTATAATAAAAATCTTACATTTATTTCCGTTATCTGGTACCTGTAACACAAGTTCTTTACGAACTTATCACGGGACCAGTTAACGTGGCGTGATTGTTAGTAAATATTTATATTATAAATATTTAATGTGCAGTTAAATTAAAAAAACAAATCATCCATCAAAAATCCGTATCAAAATTTTCTTCCTTTGATTTCTGAACAACTTTTGATCTTAATTCCCAGACGAGTCACCATTACAACAATTGTGTTAAAAGCAATTAATTACGAATGCAGATAAATAAATTAATATTATGATTATTTAAAAGCAAATATATAAATATAAATTATCGAGTTAGTCATGAATCTTGATGCCATTACGAAAAACTTCATAGTTTCATATTTATTTACTGGAATGGTGTTCGATCGCAATTGCACGCGGCCCCACCATGCCCCTGGCGGCACTGGACGTTGCACCAGGCCTGCCAACCCTCGGAAGTGTTGAGGATCCGACCAGCGACGGCCACGAGGCTGCTCCGTTGGGAGGCACAGGCTGGGCAACCTGGTAACAATTAGTTTGGCTAAATATCGGCGTTGTATGTTTATGTTTTAAGCGGTTTTTTTTTATTGTCAACTAGCTGACCCGGCAGACTTCGTAGTGCCTCAATCGACAAACAAAAGACCTAAGCTTTTGTGTAAAATAAACTTAAAACAAACAAAAGGAATCCGTCCGACGGGGGACACATCAAAGGAAAAACAAAATTGTTATTTTTATTTAATTCCGAACATTTTCATTCGTTTATCTACCTTTTAAACCTTCTCTGGACTTCCACAAATAATTCAAGACCAAAATTAGCCAAATCGGTCCAGCCGTTCTCGAGTTTTAGCGAGACTAACGAACAGCAATTTATTATTTATTATTTATAGATGAAGGATCATGAGCTTAGGATTTCGCGTTTTTACATTTTGCTAAATCCGTCTTCAGATTTCATTGGTAGATGTGCACTTCATGTCGCGGTAACAACGCGGGACACGTGCGTTTCATTATTTACCGATACATATCGTCACAAAATCGTCGCGGCCTAAAAGATAAGACGCCCGAAGTATTCGTATCGAGCGATGCAACTGTTTCCGAGTTCGAATCTCTCAGAGAGGTAACAATTTTTCTAAAGAAATCCGTACTTGAGACCTATTCACGAATGAATATTTTTTTTGAGTAATAATACAATCGAATCATAGACCTCAAGTCTTAAGGTGGGTGGCGGCAGCTGCATTGACGTCTATGGGCTCCTGTAATGACTTAACACCAAAAGGACCGTGCTTTCAATATTCCCGCCTACGGCATAAATAAAAGAATCAGAATGCACGGGCTTAATAGGGTTTTCTTATATGGGTATTGATATTGGGTACTCTTTTTACCAGACGTGCCTAATGAGCGAAGATCGCGCAATAAAAACTAGTCCAGGGAAATTTGTGAATTGGCTTTAGGTGGTGGTACGGAGTTCGCACCAGCGTCCGAACATATAAGCGTATTTAAAAAGAACTGAAGTATAATGCCGCCTGAATCCATTATAAGCTTTAGAACTTTAGGCCTAAAGAGGGTATTTGGTTTTCCCTGTCCTTTACACCGTATGAAGTATGTTCCGAGGATTCATTCGAGATGATCCTTGCATGTCCTTTTTACCATCGCCCCGAACACCTGAGCAGAGTTCATCCACAACGCGTTCGTAGAGATCTTTGGCGTTTTTAAAACGAACTCTCCTCCATGTTGTTTCCCGAGCGCTGTGACCCGTTTTCTTCACATAAGGTTTGAGAAGAGTCTTCAAAAGTAGTTGCTGGTTTAGCGACAGTGCCTACTTTCCATCAGGCTGACCGTATGCTCGTCTGCTTATAACTGGGTTTTAAAAAACAAGGTATGAGATCTTATCTAGTTATTATTACGTGGAGTCACTCACCTCCCAGCGTGTATCCATCAGTGCAGAATGCGGTGCAGACGGCGCTCCAGTCCACGGCGTGATCTTCCTCAGGGTGCACGCAGTTACATAATGGATAGCCTGGGCATAAAGTCAAACCAGCTCTTTAAGTCGTGCGTGCTTTTAACCTTAAATGCGTTTCGGTTTGAAGGGTGGGGCAGCCGTTGTGACTGTGCTAAGACCTTAGAACTTACGTCTCGGGGTGGGTAGCGCATTTACGTTGTAGATGTCTATGGGCTCCAGTAACCACTTAAAACCAGGTGGGCTTTGAGCTCGTCCACCTATGTAAGCGGATAACACGTTTGATATACTAAAGACAACAGTTCGAGCATGTGGGTGTTCAAATTCCAATAATCAATTTTTCTAATGAAATACTCGCACCTACCTGGCCTGAAGTCATTATGAAGTTTGTTTAATTATTATTGATAGGACCTTCCTATATATTCTGCAGTGAAGCTAAAGTGCATTTCTGTTTGAAGGTTTGAAGGACAGTTGTTCAAATTACTACCTTATGTCCTAAAGGTAACAACACCCGAACACAATAAAGACCTAGCAGTAGCTGCATTACTGGTGTCCACGACTGATGATAGCCACTTACCACTTACTGCTAAGGTTGATCGTTAGCTCATCTGCAGCAGGAGATGATGATATCACATTTTCTGGGTCTGCAGAGGGACTTCGGTTCCCTCTGTATTTTGTACCGTATGTTCCATGGAGAGTGCTCTGAGGAATTGTTTGAGATGATCCCCTCATCTCCTTTTTATCATCGCACCGCCCGCCATCGGGCAGAGCTCATCCATATTATCTAGAACCGTTGCGTTCATTGACAGTGCGTTTCCAGAGGTATTTTTTGGCACGTACCATCCGGCTATGGAATGAGCTCCCCTCCACGGTGTTTCCCCATCGCTATGACATTTCATTCTTTAAAAGAGGCTCGTGGAGAGTATTATGCGGTAGGCAGCGGCTTGGCTCTGCCCCTGGCATTGCTTAAGTCCATGGGCGACGGTAACCACTCACCATCAGGTAGGCCGTATGCTCGTCTGCCTACAAGGGCAATAAAAAAAAGATCAGTTCAAATAACTTGTTATACTTATCTTACCTAAGCTGTTGCCGCAGAGCGCAGGACACACAGAGAATCGAGGCTCTCCGTATATTGCATCAGTGCTGTTGGTTTCCTCCAGGGCAGACTGTAGACCGACGGGGATCATCTGGGTGCAAGTCCCGCCACAAACCGCCCCGCCAAGACCTGGATAGAGCACAGCAATCACATAAACGCGATAGTCCAGCTGGAAAATAATTTTTCAAATTCCTCACCGTTGTAGAATAGTTTCTAAATTTGTTTGACACTTTTGAACCATCTAAAAATTTTATTTTTATTTTTATTGCATAGATGAGTGGTCGAGCTCACAGTCCACCTGTCGTTAAGTGATTACTGGAGCCCATGGACATCTATAACGTAAATGCGCCACCCACCTTGAGGTATAAGTTCTAAGGTCTCGAGTATAGTTACAACGGCTGCCCCACCCTTCAAACCGAAACGCATTACTGCTTCACGGCAGAAATAGGCAGGTTTTAAAGCATTACCTTTAGAATGGTTCAAAACTCGGAGAGTACCGAAGTACCTCAGTAGTTTCCTATAGAGGTATCAAACGATCATGAGATCGGGGTTGCCCACAATTTCCTCTTCTCTGTGGAGTCCAATGGAAGTACTTAGCTAGTAGTTAGAAGTGGTGGTATCAATGAAGCGTTCTTTTAGTAGAAGGATAGCGGCTAGTCCGGTTGCATTATCGCTTAGCCAAGGCGGATGGGTTACTCGAAGATTCAGCCAGGAGGGAAAGCCTCCGAAGGATGCTAACAGCACTGGGCTAGATAGATCGCAAGTACATCTACCACCGGTCGAACCTACCTAGGCTGATGCTATGGACTACGAAAGGAAATCACTGTACGCACTATTAATCCCGTGCATGAACAAGATATACAAGAGAATATCCAACGCGTTTATTATTAGAGCTAATCCATTCTGGAAATTTCGACCAAAGACAATAAGTCATGAAGATGCAACAGCAGCCTTCTGCGTAACTGACAACTCGTTATTAATTCATTTATATTAATTTGGAAAGATAAATAAACAGCTTAGTGATTAATAATAATATTGAAAAAAAAAAAAAAAAAAGCTATCAACTATTCCAAAATCCACACATGCTTAAAATAACGTAGCCGTATTAAAAATCATTTTATTACGTCTAACTAACATCCTAATTAGAAATATTTTACGGTTCGTCTATGAGTACCGTAGTAACCGGAAACTGTAGGTAGCGTTCCAAGCGTTTGATATGAATAATAAAATAAAAAATTATAAACGCGAAATTAAATCACACGAGTAGTTTTAGTTGTGCCCGCGCCTCGTGAAAACCGAAGTTAATGCTGAACTGACTGTATCTGATTGTATCTGATTGTATCTGATTGTATCTAACCGATAATCATAATTACGGACGCGAATTTGCTGTCATAAATAATTTTTTTTTATAACGCCATCTTGTTGTGTCTTTAAAGCGGTTAGTTGCCCTCAATTAAGAAAAATAGTATTAATATTCGCCAATAGATGTCGGGAAGAGTTGATTATTGAAAACACGAATAAAACAACATTTTCTGAAAATAAATCGTAGCTAGATCGATTTATCGCCCCCGAAATCCCCTGTATACTAGATTTTATGAAAATCGTTGGAGCCGTTTCCGAGATTCAGGTTATATACATATATATTAATATACAAGAATTGCTCGTTTAAAGGTATAAGATTAGGGGCTTAGGTAGCGGGCGCACTATCTCACCTATTTATCGGGTTAATAAACCTCTCGTTCTGAGCTTGAGGGCGAGTCAGACGTTCTATGATACAAGAACTCCTCATACTTCATCTCAAGCGCTTCCCTAGCTAAAACTTATCTGCAATCTTCACAGTAAAAAAAGCGGAATATTGCAAATTTGTTCATGAGATAAAATACAAATTAAACATGAATCCTGCGTCAAGAGATGAATTTAAGGATATTATAAAGCTGAAGAGTTTGTTTGTTTGAACGCGCTAATCTCGGGAACTGCTGGTCCGATTTGAACAATTCTTTCAGTGTTAGATAGCCCATAACATCACGCTAAGAACAATACAAACGGAGCACCAATAAAGAATGTTTCATAATCGGGGTATTTTTTCCCCTTTTGAGATCTTCCGCTGCGTGCGCTGCTGAAACGGTTAAAGTTTCGCTAAAATAATGTATGACAGAATTGTTCCTCTTTAAAAGATCTAAAAAAAATTTGCGACAGCATATGTCTATATGTTAAGGTTGGCTCACTATAACGTTTTTTATGCTAACCAAATTTGTTCTAAAATAAAGCATTATTTGTGAACTATTCCACGCGGACCAAGTCGCGGGCAAAAGCTAGTTTTTAAATAAACCAATGATTGTCATAAATGATAATCCTAAAGATCGAATAATGATGTTTTAAATAAAGCGTATTAACAAGATATGAATACTTACCAAAGAAAAGTACAAACAACACGGACACTACATTTTCCTCAGAACAGTTTCGTTTTATGTTCATACAAGCTGAAACTTAAACAGAAATAAAAACGTTTTCGCGTTGATTTGAATAATTTTGTAACCTGAATGGCATAGGTCCGCACACAGCTCGGTCCGGGCCGGGACTGGGGGCTCGACGGGCGCGTTGCCCCTCCTGAACTGAGCCAGATATATCCTATCCAGTTCCCCATCGTCGTATTTCAATTGCAAAACGACGGCCGGCGTGTCTAGCTGTCTCCCTCTCAAGTTTTCCGGGATTTCCATTGGGCGGTCGTCGGGGGGTGGCGAGGGCGGCGCGAGGCACCACCCCTCAGTCACAACCCCGAACGCGAGCAGAAGTATTCTAATTCTCATCATCTGAAAACAAGGGAAACAAAACAAAAATAGCAAAGGCAAATTTCTATGCTGCACTTTTTAATTATTACTGAAGTCTTCATTTCTTGTTAACGAATGAAAAGACTGCTTCAATCTAAAACAGAAACTAATAATAAGATAATATCCGAGTACAATAGAAGACTTAATATCTCAAACGATCTCTTGTTGAACTGATAAATAAATGGGAGGGAGTTTGTTCATTGTTTGAATACAATCAATGAGAAAACATGCCCGCACAGGTAGGTGTCACAATCCTGCCCACGTCTGCCATGAAGCAACCAAGCGTGTCATTTTGAACGGTAGCACAATAGTTATGCAATATTCAGCTATCTACGCAATAAAAAACACTGCTAATTTGTCAGAGATTTTACAATGAATAATAGAAAACGATTCATTATTATTTTGTGCCATTTTATTCGATACTAGCTGACCCGACAGACTTCGTAGTGCCTCAATCGATAAATAAAAGACCTAAACTTTATTTAATTCCGAGAATTTTCATATTGATCTACCTTTTAAACCTTCTCTGGACTTCCACGAATAATTCAAGACCAAAATTAGCCAAATCGGTCCAGCCGTTCTCGAGTTTTAGCGAGACTAACGAACAGCAATTCATTTATATGTATATAGAAGAAGAAGATAGAAGATTATTGAAAAGGAAATATTGAAGACGAGTTACAAATGAATTACAATATCTATTACGAGAAAGCATCGTGATTACCGTATCAAGTAGATATGGCGCGCGGCCATTTTAATTTTCGTCTAACAAAGATAAGACGCGTTCAATTAGATTGTTTAGATTGGTTCCAATATATGAAAGAAATCTGCAGAGTAAATGCTTTTATGATGTTTATTTGCTGGTGGGATGTTTTTCTAGCCCGCTCGGACGATTTTTACTGGTGGTAGGACCACTTGTGAGTCCGCACGGGTAGGTACCACCACCCGCCTATTTCTACCGTGAAGCAGTAATGCGTTTCGGTTTGAAAGGTGGGGCAGCCGTTGTAATTATACTGAGACCTTAGAACTCATATTTAAAGGTAGGTGGCGGCATTTGCGTTGTTGATGTCTATGGGCTCCGGTAACTACTTAACACCAGGTGGGCTGTGAGTTCGTCCACCCACTTATGCAATAAATAAAAAAACATTGGCTCGCGGTCAGTTTCATTCGCCTAAAAAACGATAATCCGCATTCAACTAGATTACTGAACAAAAAATATTGGTTCCAATTATTGAAAGAAATCTCCAGAGTAAATGCATTTATGATCCTTATTCGCTGGTGGATACAGACATGTAGATATTGCGTTTTTTAAGCGGGAAATGCGTCGCAGTTCATCTGAGGCTTGTGCTTAAAATAGGCGTAGGCATTTTTGTAGCTGTGTCCGTAGTTATACCCATTTACGAAGAAAAATGTCATTGCATTAAGAAAATATATTTTTCAATCAGGCTGTCTAAAAGCCGTGAACATTAGTGAGCATAAAGTGACATTAACAAAAACTACGAGCAACAATTCTTTACGCAATAATATTTAGTGTACATTATCACAGAGCCGGGGGAATATAAAACAGAATACTTCTGATAGCCAACGCCCAAGACGCCGACAGAGAAGCCTTAGCCGCGCAGCTCCAGAATATTCTATCGACAGTGGGCAGGTGCGAGAGAGGGAGAGGTGAATATCAGTATTGATCGGGCAAATACATAAGGACTAACTACACTTCGCTTATGTAATGGCTTCACGACGCTATCACGTGATAACTAAGAAAGGATTCTTAATAGTTTTTTATATAAGCACGCTTCTATTAAGAAACTGTTTATATATGTCTTTCTATTAGGTTTTTTTTGTTGCCGTATAGGCAGACGAGCATACGACCCACCTGATGGTGAGCGGTTACCGTCGCCGATGGACGTCAGCAATGACAGGGGCAGAGCCAAGCCGCTGTCTACCGCTTAATACTCTCCACAAGTTTCGTTTGAAGAAGGACATGTCATAGCGCTCGGGAAAACACCGTGGGGAGGAGCTCATTCCAAAGCCGGATGGTACGTGGCAAAAAATATCTCTGGAAACGAACTGTGGATGACCGCAGTGGCTCCAGGTAGTAAGGATGGATTCTACTCCGGTGGCGGGCGGTGCGATGGTAAAAACGAGACGATGTTATCATCTCGAACAATTCCTCAGAGCACTCCCCATGGAGCATACGGTACAGAATACAGAAGGAACCGAAGTCCCTCCGCAGACCCAGATTTTCCAAAAAAGCGTGGGGTGTTTTTCGGAATATTATCAAAATAACCCTTCTACTCATATCTGTTCATAAAATATTTATAACTACTGATACCATGCACCCCACGCTTTTTTTACAATAAAATAATTTTTTCTTACTCTATTTTTAAATTTAATTTTTAATTTAATGTTGGAAATTCTATAAAAGCGTATTTTGTAGTTTTTTTAAACTATTATTTATTTTTCATTTTTTAGTTGAATTTCAATTTTTGCAATTTTTTTTTAAATATTTAATTATCATCGGTCCTTTATACCAATTCGAGTTAATCCGATGTTTTGAAGGGGGTCAAAATCATGTTCACAGATTCCGTTACATACATACATGATACGTCTGAAGCTAATAAAAGCGTATTATATAGTGCACACAGTTGAGATTGGTTTGACAACCACGATTTGTACCATACGCTGTGAATATTGCTAAAAATTTAAAAACACACTCATTTGTTTAAATTGAAATTAATACCAGGAATGCCTTGTATGAAGAGCCAAGAGCTACACCAGACTCTAGTTCCAATCAGATATAAAAACCACAAACACATACTTGACTGACAAAAAACATTACAATGTCTTATTTCCTACTGTAATAAGTTTTAAATTTTATTTCAAATTAATATTACCCACATTATACATTTTGTTTTCTTCGAATATATAATAATTCTCGGCATTTTTTTTTAATTGGCCTTGTTGGCAAACGAGCATATGGCCCACCTGATGGTGAGTGGTTACCGTCGCCCATGGACCTCAGCAATTCCAGGAGCAGAGCCAAGCCGCTGCCTACCGTTAAAGCAAGAAGGATATTGAAGGAATTTGTGCTTTTTTTAATTCTAATTTTACATCTTTATCTATTCGACCAAGTCTTTTTTATACAATTGACAAACTATAGTCAAAGAGTTGGAGACCCTGAGAAAAGACTTATTAACTTTTTACTAACAATCACGCCACGTTAACTGGTCCCGTGATAAGTTCGTAAAGAACTTGTGTTACAGGTACCAGATAACGGATATAAATGTAAGATTTTGATTATAAACATACATATATTTAATATACATCCATAACCCTGGAAAAGACATTTTATACTTATCATACAAAGATCTTCCCTTGGCGGGATTCGAACCCGCGACCCCCTAGTGTAGTGACGATGTCACTTACCACTACACCAGACGGACGTTAACTGCACACAGAAAGGCTTAATTGTTTTATAAATAGCCAAATTCTACCTTATTAGTTTTGAAATTGGTTCAATGTGATTAGCTATTCTACTGACCAAACACATTCAGTAAGATCTATAATAACTTACCTCCCATGGCTTATTACGTGACATCTTTCGATCGCGAATCGTCACTGAGTGATCCGTGCTGTAAACAGCTATTGGTTACATGTGTACACTTGCACAGAGTACTAGAGGTCAGAGATATTTTAGTTTATTTTGTCATAGCAGATGTGGTTACCATCCCCTTACCTTGGCTATGTTACTCAAGGGAGTACGTAGCACAGGTTGTTCTTAATTTTTATTTTTTGCCTTTGTAGGCAGACGAGCATACGGCCCACCTGATGGTGAGTGGTTACCGTCGCCCATGGACGTCAGCAATGCCAGGGGCAGAGCCAAGCCGCTGCCTACCGTTTAATACTCCCCACAAGCCTCGTTTGAAGAAGGACATGTCATAGCGCTCGGGAAAGACCGTGGAGGGGAGCTCATTCCATAGCCGGATGGTACGTGGCAAAAAAGATCTCTGGAAACGCACTGTGGATGACCGCAGTGGCTCCCAGGTAGTATGGATGTTCTGTGTGATTAGTGCGAGTTTTTTTAACGTTCTCGATAGCGTAAAAGTTAACTCAATGCAGTTGGAACAGCGCCCCTAGCGGTAAACGTAGGCAAACTTTCTAACTCCATACACTCGCACAAAGCGCATTGGTCCGTGGAGTATAGTATATTATATAGAGGAAGTCGGGATTTAAACAAAATTCACTCATTATTGTCTTGTGGTTATTAATGAAGCGGGACCTGAGACGGAATGGGTATCGCTCTGATTGCATGAGAATAATAATAATATTTAGTAAAACAAAAGACAAACCTTTAGTTAGCAAAGTAGACTCACAGCTACTTAGGCTATCGTAGGAACCGAAGAATCTATACTCATATTATAAAGAGGAAAGATTTGTTTGTTTGATGGTATTGAATAGGCTCCGAAAGTACTGAACCGATTTGAAAAATTCTTTCACTATTTGGAAGCTACACTATTCCCGAGTGACATAGGATATAATCTTTTTTGAAAAAATTTGGGGATGCTTACTAAAAGTCCAATAATGTAACCCAAGGTGTAAAAAAGTTACTTAAAATATTCTTTAAATCTCGTGCCCTGCGAAAACTATTGATGATAGAATAAAATAATCTACTACGACTTTGTAGAACACATTATTATATACAAAAAGTGCCGCGACAGCATATATCTAACTATTATAGTTATGCCCCAATAATTGTTCTCACATTCGCGTTATCCTCGTCTGGGACTACAATAACTGTATAGTATTTAAAGCATACGTACGTATAGAAGGAGAAATAAAAATACCCGAGAATAAACCTTAAGAGCAAAGGAATCTTTAATGAAGCACTCATTTATTGGAACGAAGTTCCTTACGGCAGGTTTGGAGGGATAGGGATTTTGCTGCGCGACCGAACTGAAAAAAATGTGATAGTAAAACCGTAAGAAAAAATCCGTGGAAAAAAGTGCGTGGAATAAAACCGTTAAATGAGACGTGCGCAGGCGCGACAGTCGCATACACAAGCGAGTAGTGTATAATACCTTTCTCTTTCTCCTTCTTTCGTTTCGTTCTCTAATCCCTTCTCTCTCTATTTAGTAATTATTTCTATTTCTATGTAATTTTATTTTGTCAACCAAAAATAAAGAGATATATTTTGTTTTATTTTAATTGATAATTTGAATTACTATTTTTTTTATTTTACGTAATTTATTATTTCCTAAAATACTGAATTTCCTAAATACTTTCCCGTACTTAAATAAAAACTAATCAGAAAAATTTAAGAGAAAAACCAAGAAAACCTACATAAAATTGAGCACCATTTCTTTTTTTGCAAATTGTGTCGACTCTACATTAGCCGAAGGAACTTCGTTCCTACCTGGTGTCCCATGACACCACATTATAATTATTTCTGAATACCAAAATATTAGTTACCTGTAACCAGCCTAATCTGTGCCCACTTAAAACGTATATAGATAAAGTCCTTTATCAACTGCAGAGCTTTTTTGCAAAAAGCTCTCTACTGATAACAGGCATGATAACTAAACCGCTACCTGTCATTTCAGTCTGCGTGTTTCTGGCATTATTCTAAATGGTATCTACCTATATATTAAATATAGGCTGTGTTTATCAATTAATTTTCCATCTATCGTTTTAGCATAGCAGGCAAAATAATCCATTTATAAATAGGCAAAGTCACAATATGGACCAACCATTGTGTGCTGCCAAGGCTTACGGTTCCGAGACGTGGTGCTACACAAAATATCTTTTTAGAAAGCTTAGTGTCGCGCAGCGTTCTATGGAGAAGGCTATGCTCGATATATCTCGGTATATTACTGGTGGTAGGACCTCTTGTGAGTCCGCACGGGTAGGTGTGGACTCACAAGCTCCATACCGCGCAGTCAGCTCACATTTGTAAGAGAAAAACAAATTATTGCTTTGCCTTCATCATCTCAGTCTATAGCTGTCCACTACTGAGCATAGGTCTCTCCAATCGATCTCCAGTGCGGCGGGTCCATTGCTGCCTGCATCCAACGTGACTTAACGGTTTTCACTAGGTCGTCAGTTCATCTGGTGGGTGGTCCCATATTGCGCTTGCCAGTGCGTGGTCTCCATTCAAGAATCTTTATACCCCATCAGCTGTCCGATATTCCCGCTATTTATCCTGCCCACTGCCCCTTCAGCTTGCTAATCCTATGGGGTATATCAGCAAAGTTGGTTCTTCTACATATCTCCTCATTGCTGATGCGGTCGTGTAGAGATACATTTTTTTATTGCTTAGATGGGTGAACGAGCTCACAGCCCACCTGGTGTTAAGTGGTAACTGGAGCCCATAGACATCTACAACGTAAATGCGCCACCCACCTTGAGATATAAGTTCTAAGGTCTCAGTATAGTTACAACGGCTGCCCCACCCATCAAACCGAATCGCATTACTGCTTCACGGCAGAAATAGGCGGGGCGGTGGTACCTACCCGCTCGGACTCACAAGTGTGGTAGGTACCTTGGGTAGGTACTTCTGTTCTTTTCTTCCGTTTCGTCCATGAAACAGTTAGAGGTTCCGGTGTGACAGGACGTTCTCTCGACATTATATTTGAAGGTGTGAAATTTTTATATTTTCCAGAATTTCGGTAAATTAAACGGTTGTCTGGAAGAGATCGCTTTTAGTGATAAGACCGCCTATTGTACAAATGTATCTGCTTTTTGACGGTTTTTTTGAATGTAAATTGTGTTTTGGTGTGCAAAAAAGTGTATTCTCTCTTTCTCTCTCTCTCTGGCAGGTGGAAATTGGATGAGCTCATAGTTTATACAGATTTCATAAAAAAAAAATTGCCTCTTATGACTGCCTCAACAATTTTTAATCTAAATCAGCAATACCTAGGCATCCCTGATCGATATAGGGGCGGCACCCCCGTAGGGCGTGGTTGGAATGACGTCGTACGCCCCTAGGGTGGCAGGGTGGCGAGTATTAAAAACCTTCTCACGATCCTAAACTTACAACAAAAGCTCTGATATGAGTTTTGTTCGGGGTATTTTCCAAGGGAGCTGTGTTTTTCTTTCTGAACGTAAAGTCTTTGATTTGAGTTGGTATACGAGAAAGGAATATGTCACAAGAAATACGTGATGATGGAAATAAAAAATTACAAGCACAATGGAAGTGCTGCTAACTTCACTTCCGACAGCCAGGGAATTTACTGGTGGTGGGACCTCTTGTGAGTCCGCGCGGGTAGGTCCTGTACCACCGCCCTGTCTATGTCTGCCGTGAAGCAGTAATGCGTTTCAGTTTGAAGGGTGGGGCAGCCGTTGTAACTATACTTAGATCTTAGAACTCATATCTCAAGGTGGGTGGCGCATTTACGTTGCAGATGTCTATGGGCTTTAGTAACCACTTAACACCAGGTGGGCTGTGAGCTCGTCTATCCATCTAAGCAATAAAAAAAAGCAGTTGTCTGTCCGGTTATGAGTCGGGGCCTCGCATCTAGCGGCGACAATGATTGTACTAGAAAATCAAATGTCAATAATTGTACAGTTTACCCTCTTCCAAACTACAATAAGTAATAAAACATTAGATAATTGCGAACACTTCTTTCCAGTTTTCGTATCGTAACAGACAGTTGTAGTGGTCGGCAGTGACTACGAAAACTGTAAACTATTTGAAAGGTTGCTAATAATATTATATTTTATTTTTACTTTTATTTATTTTATTAGGCTCGCAATAAACATCACAAGCCAAAGATACAAACAAACACAAATAAAAAGAAACAAAATCTGGCTTGCAACATAAGTTATGTTGTTTTTATATTGTCATTATATTAATATATTATATTATTATAATGACAATAGAAACGTGAGATCAAACTATAAAAGTAATTTCGAATATAATAGATAATAGAAATGAGGTAACTAAAGAAGAGTAAAAGAATATAAATCAGCTGTTTTTAATACGCTTTTATTAGCTTCAGACGTATGTATGTTTGTAACGGAATCTTTGAACATGATTTTGACCCCCTTCAAAACGTCGGATTAACTCGAAATTCGGTATACTTATTAAGGACCGATGACAATTGAATATTAAAAAAAAATTGAAAATATTGAAATTCAACTAAAAAATGAAAAATCAATAATAGTTTAAAAAAACTAACAAAATACGCTTTTATAGAAAATCCATTTAAAGAATAGAAAATAAATTTTAATAAATTTGAAATAAAAATAGTTTAAAAATTTTTATTGTAAAAAAGCGTGGGGTGCTTTTCAGGATATTATCAAAATAACCCTTCTACTCATATCTGTTTATAATATATTTATAACTACTGATACCATACACTCCAAGCTTTAGTGGGATATTCTATAAAAGTGTATGCTGTTAGTTTTTTTTAATTATTATTTGTTTAAATTATTTTCTGTCTGCCATCTATTCGCACACAGCACATCAGCAACTACTGAATGGATTTTCGAGTAATTTTCAACGATAGACAAATAATTCATTTGGAATATATTACGGTTCTTTTGGCCCATTGTTTCATTGGAATTCTTTTTCTGCCTATTCGTACACTCTTGACAGAGTGGTCGTGGTCATGCATCAGTCGGATCCTGCGATACCGATGCTCTCGCGATGCGACGCCATGTGGCACGATGTTTCGCAGAGTGAGAGCAATCATTTATGTTGGAGTGAGTCACAGATTTTATGAGGTCGGTCAATCGTGTTGGAGATCGTCCGCGAGATCTTTTGCCTTCGACTTTCCCTTGCACCACGAACCGCTCAATGGAGTCCTCATTACGAGCAATGCGCCCGAAGAACTTGAGCATTCGTATTTGGACTGTTGATAGTCTCTCCTTGATGTTGAGCTCTTTCAGGATCGAAATGTTCATTAGAATAGAACACTGTAAAAAAGTTATCGTTTAAAGATTTTTGTACTGTACCACATACCACAATAACACCACCTAGACGCGATACCGATGCTGACTTGAATCCTGAGATAGAGTTTAGGATACCTTTCGTGCCACTACTGAGGACGGGTTGCCGCCTATCTGATTTTAAGTGTACGCGGATGACGCTGTGGTCGCAAGATATTATTAATACACAATTAGGTGCACAATCCCAGGATTGGGAGAGAGTTTTTTTTTATAAATAAAATGAAATTGAAATTTAAGTTATCCATGTCAAAACCATACCTTTTTTTACCAAATTCATGTGAATGAAAAATTTATACAACACAACAATAACAAATACCGGAATATTCAGAAAACAAAATTTTGTCTTATTATTTCTTTATTAAATAAACAGCTATTTGTTTTGGCTAAGCTCTGAAACAGTTAGACCGATTCGACAGAGTTCCACTGGCAGGTAGCTATTAAATACTAGCTTATTTACTCAAATTACATTAACTGTAAAAAATTAATTAGGGTACTTCGTAAAAAAAATTTAACTTATAAAATTGTGACATAATCTTTTATTTTTATTTTTTTTATTTATTGCTGGATGAGTGGACGAGCTCACAGCCCACCTGGTGTTAAGTGGTTATTGGAGCCCATAGACATTTACGACGTAAATGCGCCACCGACATTGAGCTATAAGTTCTAAGGTCTCAAGTATAGTTACAACGGCTGCCCCACCCTTCAAACCGAAACGCATTACTGCTTCACGGCAGAAATAGGCAGGGTGGTGGTACCCACCCGCGCGGACTCACAAGAGGTCCTACCACCAGTAAATCTTATTTATATTCTGAAGAGAAAACTGATAAGCAGATGAGAAGCAATATTAATACCAGACAAAGCCGCAGTAAATCGTGGTCTGGTTTAGTACCCAGTTACAACGCTCGATAAATTATTATTCGCGAAACTTACTTATTATAACCAAAATCCAATTAGCTGAAGCTTAATTATTAATGCCATTTACTAGAACCACATAATATCATAACATAATTCAGATATCACACCCTTCGAGGGTGGGGGTGACCTGGTTTCCAGTATTGAACCTACCCCACCTCCTTCAAGTGACCTTTAAAGCGCGCATGCCCGTGCGTTGTTCCCAGAGCTCCAGACTGGAAACCCCCAGTCAGCTCTGGATCCCCTCAGAGCTAGTCCAGCATTAGTGGTTGAATTTTACACATAAATCCAATATTCCTTTGTCATTTATGAAAGATTATAATTTGATTTTTCCTCTGCTGTATATTTGTAACTAAACATCCGATTCTTTGGGGCACATTTTTATTTTTTCTCTTCAATTATTTCTATATAAGTAACTTTTCAAATTTAATTTTAATTCTTCGTATAATTTATCTGTGCAGTCAAGGTATGTACATTTTTATTTAAAATATAATAAGTAGTGTTATTTTTAAATTTCTTGGTTCGAATTGTTCATCATTGTTCTTTGTCCGCCATTTTGAGTAGCTCAACACGACAAAATGGCCGATTCATTTTATAGCTAGTTTCGATCGATTAGTCGTGTGCTCAACTGAGCATGCGCATTACAATTTAATCCTATAGTACAGTTCAATTTTGAACATTAATTTTGTCATGAGCCCAAATCAGTTAAATCCTTAAACGTTATTGAAGTCTTTGAAGATACCGACAGAAGACACACGTCAGTGACATTAACTATTTTGTTTTCTCTTTTGCAGAATTTAAATAAACTATAGAAACTGATAAAATGTCAAAACTAACACTGGACGGTTTCTTTTCATACTGCAAGCAAATAGCAGAGCATATACAGTTGGTTCGTTGTTTTTTTTAATTAGTAGGCACGTAACCGTTCCGCCATTTTGTTGGTGTTGTTTAGTTGCATAAGATGTCCGCCCGCAGCCTGTTTTCATTTATTGTCTTCTTTTATTATATTTTAATATTCGTATCTTTTAATTCAGTGTTATTATGAACGCATGTTTTAAATGTAGCAGCACTCTTGATTTTATTTAGAATTGGCACAATATAGTTTTAATATCTAATGAGTGGATAAACAGCTTAACTATATTTTGTGAAACATAAAGTTAGAATTTCTTATAATATATAAATCGTAGTACATTTTATATCACTACACTTCGTGTTGCAATATAGTGCAATATATGGATACATATACACCCGTAATTAAACAGTAACTAAATTCTAGCATCAGATGAGATCAAAGTTTCATTTGCATCGGTTCAGTGACCATCCGATTTTTGAAACTTGGACCTGGTGGGTTCATGTCCAAGTACTTTATGTATTGCCTTCGAAGGTCAAGAATACGGCCTACCTGATGGTGATAATCATAGACAAGAGCAATATCAGGGGTACAGCCAAACCTCTGCCTACCATCGAGGACTCATTTCAGTACTTGTTTGAAGAAAGACATCTAATAGTGCTCACATGAAATATCGTAGTGGATAGTCCATTCCTGAGCCAGAGGTTACGTGCCAAGAATGATCTCTGAAAATTAGCTATGCAGAAAAGCAATACCAAACGAGATCAGTAGCTCCATCATCACATACCTGTCTTTTTAATGTCGTACTGTTTTGTTGTATTCGTCATGATCATTCTGACTTAGTTAGCTTTTTTTTTTTGCTTAGATGGGTAGTCGAACTCACAGCCCGCCTGGTGTTAAGTGGTTACTGTAGCCCATAGACATCTACAACATACATCTGCGGTAGGCAGCGGCTTGGCTCTGCATCTGGTATTGCTGAAGTTCACGGGCGACGGTAACCACTCATCATCAGGTGGGCCGTGTGCTCGTCTGCCTACAAGGGCAATAAAGAAAAAAAAAACATAAATGTGCCACCCACCTTGACATATAAGTTCTAAGGTCGAACGTCTTATCCTTTAGGCCACGACCACTTCAAATTTTGGCTCTGCCAATATCTGCCTCAAATCAGTGGCACGTTCCATTAGGACAGCCGTTCAGAGCTACATTGAGGCTCTGACCTCATGTAGCAAAAAACCGTGGTATCTTTCACCCATCTAGTTCAGAATACCTTGTATATCTAGTGAACGCATTTTCACGGGAGTTCTATTTTTGTGTTTGGTACAGAGCGAGAGGATGGCTTCGATATCCGGCCAGGGAACTCCTAAGCTGACATCCGCTGTCGGGAACCTGTACTATGACTGTGAGTATATATCATAAAGATATTATGAACTAGCAGCCCACTCCGGCTCCGCTCGGATCTTTAACAAAAAATTTAACGATATTTGACGTTGTTTTATTTTTTTAAATAAAAGAACACTTATTGCGGCGTAACTATAATAGTTAGACATATGCTGTCGGGACACTTTTTGTAAATAATAATGTGTTTTACAAAATCGTAGTACATTATTTTATTCTATCATCAATAGTTTTCGCAGGACCCGCGATGCATTGTGCACCAAGGGAGAAAAGTAGGACATTTCCTATTATATTATTAATGAATTCAATAAAAGTTACAAGTACGTTGTCTCCACTCGAGGATCTTTCAGCTCCATCGGCCGTCCGATGCGGTCCGATGCGGTCTTACCAGCATATTTTGATTTAAAGCAGGAGAAATGCCTCACATTTGCTGATCATACCGCGAGAGCGCTCGTCATTTGAAAGCACTCAACCCTGTCTACCTCACTGAAGCCGAGCGCGATGTTTTCGAAAGCCCCTAATTGAACGCATTTGATTAATTGTGAACTTTACACAGACTGCGTTTTAAGATGTCGCTTTTCGACTGAACTTTTGACTAATCGACGGGAGCTTAATTACGGGCGTGCAACTCATTGGTTTTGTAGATTCTTCAAACTTTTTTTTAACAGTATTATCACTATTTTCCATCAAAGGGTCATCAGACAGTGGCTTGGCTCAGCTGGCATTGCTGATGTCCACGAGCGACGGTAACCACTCGTCATCATGAGAGCCGTATGGTCGTCTGCTTATAAGGGCAATAAAATAATAATATTTACAACATGCACATTTAATCCGTAATGATTTACCACCGCTTCTGCTTAATGACTGAGAAGAGTCTGTAAGAAAAGTACGGCTTTTCTCCTCTCTTCTCCAAAAACATATCGATTTTCTTTTGAGAAAAACAAAAAACAAAAGCCCGCTGAGTTTGTTTCGCCGGTTCTTCTCAGGACTGTGGCTTTTTTTCGAACCGGTGGTAGAGTTAACATTGTTATTTATATTTTGTCATTCAACAAGCGTGTCATACTGACATCTAAGTTGAAATAAATGATTTTGAATTTGAATTTGAAAGCTTACAGGAAATCATTAAATTAATATACGTAATAAGGATGTCTTGTTGTAGGCAGTACAGGTTTGCCTTGCTGAATTCTGAATGATTCGTCAGTGCTTCTGCTCGATATTGAAATGTATTTACAGGACCATACATAGAATGACATTTTATAGAAGTCGTCGTGGCCTAAAGGATAAGACGTCCGGTGCATTCGCGTTGAAGCGATGCACCGGTGTTCGAATCCCGCAGGCGGGTACCAATTTTTCTAATGAAATACGTACTTACCAAATGTTACCGATTGACTACCACGGTGAAGGAATAACATCGTGTAATAAAAATCAAACCCGCATAATTATAATTTGCGTAATTACTGGTGGTAGGACCTCTTGTGAGTGCGCGCGGGTAGGTACCACCACCCTGCCTATTTCTGCCGTGAAGCAGTAATGCGTTACGCTTTGAAGTGTGGGGTAGCCATTGTAGATGTATATGGGCTCCAGTAACCACTTAACACCAGGTGGGCTGTGTGAACTCGTCCACCTATCTAATCAATTTTTTTTTTATTCAGTATAAAGTATAAATCTCGATATAAAACATACAAACGGATATAAAAGCGATTTTACAACAAGCATCCGGCTTTGTATTTCTGTCAAGCAATTTACGTCAGAAATGTAGTTTATCCGCTACCCTACTGCTTTGAGCCCGGCCAAATCCTTAATTAACTTGATAGTTACGTAAGTAAGTTGAGCTTAAAAGCTTTAGAGGCCAAAAGTTACGATAGCAGTGCTACCAATTGTTCAGAAGCTAATAAAAATCACTAAATTCCATTCACTAAATCTTTTTACGCAAACTGGGCGCAATTTTTTTAAAATTTTTGAGATTTTGGCATTGAATCTCAATAATGTTCCCAAAAAACTGTGCATTCCGTTAAACTTCTTATGGTAATTTAGGGAAAACCACTTATGTTGGCATCTCTGTGCGCTAAGAACAATGGTAATAATACCATACAAGCATCATGTGTCAAGGTGGTTGAGATAGTCCCTGTGTAGAGCGTGGACTGTAATTAGTACTGGTCGCTTCAATAATTAGACATATTCAGATAATAATATAATAATAATAATTTATTTATTTGTCTCTTAAAGGTATAGTACAAACACAAATAGAAATTAACCATATAATTTATTTTGTAAGTCTGTACTAGGTTCAAAGACCTGTATTACTGATCTCCAGGCTCCCTCCTTCTTAAGATAGATTATCTTACCTTCTTAAGATCAGAGAGAAGGTTATTTTTATTTTGTTTTAATGTAGTTACCACACGTGCACGTACGACCAGAAATTTTTGATCGACTTACATTGACTGTGTTGCCACAATTATTATTATTGTTTCAAAATTCAAAAAACAGTCATACAAAACTTCATGTTTAGGATTGCCCTAAACAGTCCCATTACCGTTTGACTCTTACTATACCAGCGATAAACGTCTCTGCTTAAGTTCAATGAATTTTATTTTGAATATGATAAGTTTCAATGGTAAGAAATTTCGCGGACGAATCCCTATACGCTGGACTGATCAGGTGAAAGACCTTACCCAGGCCCGGATATAAAATGAGTGCCGTCTCTGGGCACCTGAAAAAAATCCTGCGTTTATCCACAGTGCGTTTCCAAAGATCTTTTTTGCCACGTACCATCCGGCTTTGGAATGAGCTCCCCTCCACGGTGTTTCCCGAGCGCTATGACATGTCCTTCTGCAAACAAGGTTTGCGGAGAGTACTTAATGGTAGGCAGCGGCTTGGTTCTGCCCCTGGCATTGCTGGAGTCCATGAGCGACGGTGACCACTTACCATCAGGTGGGCCGTATGCTCGTCTGCCTACAAAGGCAATAAAAAAAAACCGCCCCAATACTGGAATTTAGCTAAGCTTCTAGATTATATATTTTATTTTTCAATCTTAAAATAACTAATTTATTGCAGAAGCTATATTGTATGCTATATTCCAAAAACATAATTGAATATTTGTTTTTTTTCTAACAATTATAAATTTGGCACTAAGGGCGATTCATAATTATATTACATAAAAAAAAACAATACTAATTAAATTTCTTTAATTCCAGAAAATAGAAAAATCGATTATTATTTCAAAACTCCAAGGAAATAAATTGATTAAATCATTTCTATTGTTAATTTTTACTAAAAGTGCCAAAATTATAATTCACAAATAAATAGATGAATTGAATTTCTTGAATTACCAATTAAACAGAAATTTATTAATTATAGAATAAATTAATTATAATGAGCAATCTTGTGAAGACAAAACAAAAAAATTTTTTCACTTTCAAAATATAGCCGCCCTAAAAACTTTGCCGCCCTGGGCACTTGTCCCGATTGCCCTTAGTGTAAATCCACCATTGACCTTACCAAAACCCCACTTAACGAGTGCTTGCGCCACACCTCAGCTCGCAAACTATGGAAAACATGTGTCTAGGATTTAATAAACAAGAATTCCACATGACCACAACTGCTCTGTCAAGAGTAGCCGACTATGATGATAACTTTATCTACCCCAAGTAACATGATATTGTAGCGTGAAGTTTGTAATTTCCTGTCGACATTCTGTGGCCGCGCGCTACTGTTATCTCGTTGAAATATTGGTTAAGGTCGTATTGCTCAACGCGAGCTAATGTCAGGGACAGACTCCCGTCGCGGCCCGAATGCCTATCATTGAAACACCAGTGGAGGTATCGGCATAGATAACATCTTCCACCCCTTGATTGAAATTGATCAAAGATTTGTAGTGAATACAACCAAATATGGTATGGTTGGTCACCAACCAACTGGTGGTAGGACCTCTAATGATCCGCGCGGGCAGGTACAACCACCCTGTCTATTTCTGCCGTGAAGCAGTAATGCGTTTCGGTTTGAAGGGCGGGGTAGCCGTTGTAACTATACTGAGACCTTAGGACTGATATCTCAAGGTGAGTGGCGCGTTTACGTCGTAGATGTCTATGGGCTCCAGTAACCATTTAACACCAGGTGGGCTGGGAGCTCGTCCACCTATCTAAACAATAAAAAAAAAAAGTGCATTAATTGACGGCATCGACATTTTTAACGACGCGTGTCCTGGTCTCAAAAACAAACTAGTATCCAAGTTTCTTTGTTTATAATTGATGAGAGGATATTAAGTAGTTAACTCTTGTTTTCATGTTCTTTTATAATATTTTTTTTAAGTCGTACTGTTTACATTTAAATTTAACCTATTTTATCCGCTGTTTGTAAAATTGCTGTGACATGTCATCATAGTGTGTGTTATAAGAGATTTCTGTACATGCCTGTAACTGGCTTACATACCAGTACTTAATTTTGTACATGTTAATTTTAAGCTTGAATGTTTTGTGTGTATTGCTGTTGGTGTGTCTAAATAAATAAATAAATAATTTGCCCGGTGGATCGACGGTCTGAAGTTTGTTGTACGGATACTATGTAAATACAGGTTTATCTAAATTTCCAGAGTTGATGCCCACAGCCGCCGTGTTCTAACTAACTATACTTGAGACCTTCGAACTTATATCTCAAGGTGGGTGGCGCATTTACGTTGTAGATTTCTATGGGCTCCAGTAACCACTTAACATCAGGTGAGCTGTGAGCTCGTCCACCCATATAAGCAATTAAAAAAAACACCCACAGTTCGTTACCAGTTCGAAATCAATATTGTCATATACACGTATTTGTAATCAACTTACTCTTCTTTGAGCATATTTCCATCACCACACGGGTTCTGAAAAAACAAAAGCTTTTTATTATTATCAGCGTCTCCTCGAGCAATCATCTACCATCAGATCAGATGGGTCTGCGGAGGGACTTCGGTTCCCTCTGTATTTTGTACCTTATGTTCCATGGAGAGTGCTCTGAGGAATTTTTCGAGATGATAACATCGTCTTGTTTTTAACATCGCACCGCCCGCCACCGGAGTAGAGTCCATCCATACTACCTGGAGCCACTGCGGTCATTCACAGTGCGTTTCCAGAGATCTTTTTTGCCACGTACCATCCGGTTATGGAATGAGCTCTCCTCCACGGTGATTCCCGAGCGCTATGACATGTCCTTCTTCAAACGAGGCTTGTGGAGAGTATTAAGCGGTAGGCAGCGGCTTGGCTCTGCCCCTGGCATTGCTGAAGTCCATGGGCGACGGTGACCACTCACCACCAGTTGGGCCGTGTGCTCGTCTGCCTACAAGGGCAAAAAAAAAAAGATCTTTGGACCTTCTACCATAAATGCCAAAATATGAGGATACATTATTGTGTATTCGCGAATCCCAAAAAATCTGTTAACTTTTAAAAACTGATTGAACCCAACCCCTCGGGATATAAGACGGGTCATAAATACCCATAGAGTGGGACGGATGGAGCCCTCTGTAACTACCAGGATTACACGCAAGCCCATATTTTTGAGACCTTCTTAAATGGAGAATTATTATCTGCACAAGACAAAAAATTGACAATTTTTTTAAGGGCAGAAGTATTCTTGGTCCTCTAGAACTGTCTGTGCTATCTTTTTATTACTTAGAAGGGTGGATGAGCTCACAGCCCACCTAGTGTTAAGCGGTTACTGGAGCCCATAGACATCTACAACGTAAATGCGCCACCCACCTTGGGATATAAATTTCAAGGTCTCAGTATAGCTACAATGGCTGCCCCACCCTTCAAACCGAAACGCGTTACTGCTTCACGGCAGAAATAGGCAGGGTGATGGCACCTACCCGTGCGGACTCACAAGAGATGAAATATTAACAACAAAGAAAACCGATAGCAACAAAATGATTTTTTTTTATTGCCTTTGTAGGCAGACGAGCATACGGCCCACCTGATGGTGAGTGGTTACCGTCGCCCATGGACTTCAGCAATGCCAAGGGCAGAGCCAAGCCGCTGCCTACCGCTTAATACTCTCCACAAGCCTCGTTTGAAGAAGGACATGTCATAGCGCTCGGGAAACACCGTGGAGG